>SNQJ01S0006067.1:143200-173844 GCA_010110895.2 Picea sitchensis
GAGAATGAGATGGTTACTTGGATAAGAATGATCCCACAATATCAGGGAATCCAGTACAAGGATAACCATTCAAATGCCAACCCATTCTTCTAGAAGATTCCCTTCTAGAAGCATCGAGAATTCATCTTTTTCCAAGCTTTAGAGCAAGTTCGCACCCTAGCTATGTAGCACAGTGCGAGAAGTTCACACCCTAGCTTAAGGCAGCCTACGAGAATGGGTCATTCTCACACCTTGGGATACTAGCAACCTGCAAACTCTCTTCAAAAGTAAGTTTTCTGGTAAGATATGAATGTCACTTTTCTCAGGAGAAAGTTCTTATGAGGAGCTTGAGTACACCATCATCAATACACCATCATGATGACCAAAATCATGGGTAACAACGAGGAAGGCCTAAATGATAGTGGTGTACCAATGGGAGCTTGGATAACCACCACATTACTGGTGGGAATAGTTGCAATTTGAGGGACCATCGTAGAATGGGCCATCTGGAGAGAAATAGTGGAACTTGGACCAACAAACTGCATATTTGGACCAACAGATGGTGCGATGGAACTAACGGTTGTACCAGTAAAATGATCTAAAGGTACAGTATTAATAACAAATGTTTCAGGTATTTGAGATACGATAGGTATATCAACGCCTGTCTCTAATCCGTAAAGGTCTTGCACCGTGCGAGGTGGGATTCGAACTATATCAGTAGTCCAAAGGGGGTTTCTGACCCGAGGATTCGAAGGAGACCCGATCGAAATTTCAGAAGGATCAATGACAACAAGTTATCCGACTGAATTCATCTGGAGAAAACGCCTTTCATATTTTGTAGGAATGCGGAAAGCCTCCAAAGGATCCGTAACAATTCGAAAATCTTCTAAAGAGGTGGAAACTTCCTCCTGTGAGGTTATAACGTCGTGGACCTCGCTCTGTTGAGGAGATCCCTCCATAGATTGAGGGGGTAAAGGGGTAGAATCTTCCATATTTTCCGGGGGAAGTCCCTGTACCCTACGCGAATAGCATGGAGGGCCGATGTTGGCAGAAAAAAGTCGACAAAAAAAATCTATGCCCAACTAACGAAAAAGAAACAGCATGCACTAATCAAGTCTAGGAATCAAACCAAGCAACCAAAACCTTCTCTCGATGACCGTACTAGTTGGTGATGAAATCCAACGTTGCGTGATCAAGTCAAGAAGGGGCTAGGATATGGTGGAATAGTTACGATGGCGACCTGCTTAACGGACTTACGCCTTGCTACAAGATTCCACACAGTAATTGTGGATTTACCTTCCAAGGATCCCAAGTGAGTTTGACCAACGTTTGTTCCAGGTACAGTGAGACTTCCCTTCACCGTCACCTTATGTAAGTACCTAAAGATTATGGCTACTAAGTAAACCAACTCCCAGTTAGCCCTTGGGCGGGTACAGTCGACAGTCCGGTCTGAACGTATGAGCAGGATAACAAGTTCGAAATCCTTCGAGAGAACTGAGGACAAGTGGGCCGGTAGAACTCTAGAGGACCTCGAATGGATTCAGAGTTCATGAAGCACCGAGACCAAATGAAACCAACTGAACCTCAAGAAGAAACCTCAATATACGATCTGACCACTACAAACAGTTGAACCATGAAGGGATAATCTCCATAACTCTCCCGAATGCGACCTCGTGCGTAACCTCTGTGTGAGAGGGGGATCCCAGAAAGCCTATATGACAATTGGATATTTCTCTCCCTATCACAAGATGCTAATGTTTGTTTTGAATACTTTGGAGAGTTGTACTCATAGCCTAATCCAAAGTGCTAATCCTAGTCTAATGTTGGTGGAAGATTCTAAAAACAAAATGTTCTAGATAAATTTTAATTAGCGTTAATTTTGCAGCTATTCTTTACTCAAGGGTGTATGAAGGTGAAACTGATGGTATTATGACTCAATCCCCCCAAAAAATGCATAAGAAATGATAAGCAATCCTTTTTTCAATGAATGCCTAATTAAGGGAAAGAGAAGAATGCTCTTTTCACTGTCAAACACTAAGATGCAGAATCCTCAAACAATTGTTTCTCAATCAAATCTAGTATAATGCTAAAGATTTCATAGAATTCCTTTCTAATATCCAAAAACAATCATAAAAAATATATCCTTTTGCTTTATGTGTGAATGATAATCAATTTGATGTAAAGCTCCCTATGTCATTCAGACTTTAAGATCAACGAGATTCAGACAATTAGAAGCAAGTTTCACACAAACAAAAACACACTCTTGTCGTGATTTAAACAAGAAAGACAAAGATAACAAAACTTGCAAAAAAAAAAACCAAAAACTCAAAAAGAAAGAAAAAGGCTTGGACAAGATGGTCTCAAAGATAAAATGGAATGGTGCATAGACCTTTGAATTTCCTCACAAAAGATTCCACTCAGTCAGATAAGTGAGAGGAAAATAGTAAGCTCTAAATCATCAAAGACAAAGAGTGACTTCAAGGTAAGGAAAAAAAAAAATCAAAATTCTAAACAAAAGTGGTAAATTCTCAGAAAACAAAGTGTTGAAGGCCAATACCAAGGTGTACTAAGGTTGTAAGACTCCTGAGCAAGTGCCAAAATCAAGAAATGAACTTAGAGAATGAAACCCTAGGAGATTTTTCACAGAAAAAGGGTAGCGCTCTGGTGTAAAGAGCACCAGGGCATTCCAATGCTCTGTGTAAGACCAACAAGGAGTGCCAACGCTCTGGTAACAAGGGCAGGGGAGCGCTAGCCTCTAAAAATTCAGAAAAATGCCCCAAAAATAAAAAAATAAAGCAAACTCAGTCAATCAAATTGAATATGATGAAATCAAGAGTCAATCAATCAGATCGAAGAATCAAAGAGACAGTATGGAGAAGGTCAAACAATGAGAAAAATCCAAGACAATATCTAGGAAAGGAAACAAAAATCAGAGCTCCTCCCCAGCAGAGTCACCAATTTATGTTACAGATAAATATCCCCGCGGACAAGTGGATTCTCTCTTGGGATTTAAACTCCTAACTCCAAGACAGAAAGTGCTATTGTGGACACTGACATTCCTTTTTATAAAGCTAAACTATCAAAGAAGAGGAAGGAATAATAGTAAATACCTTTTTACCGACGTTTGTCCTTTCTCAATCCAGGCTGATCTTGATCTCCAAGTTCTTCAGAAGGTCTTGTGGTACAATGAGCAACAACAACGATACTTCCTACCTCTACCATGATTAGCTTCATAATGAATCTATGAAAGAAACAAGTTCATGAAATGTACGCAAACTTTAAAGGAAACAGGCCAAGCATAGATTTATATTAATGAGAATGAAGTGGTGTTTACATCCATGGATGTAGTGTAGCAGCTTCACCAAGCTCTCTTTGTCTAGACCCTTGCTCAAATAATCCACACATAATGTTGATTCTTCAATGATATATCACTTATGAGATCATAAGTTTGATACTTCACAATGTCTCCCCTTTCACCATGAAGCTGCCTCCTTATATAGGCTTGAAGAGGCCTAACCACTTAAGAGATCCTTGGTATAAGTTGAGGATTCTTCTCCTTTAGTTGTGGATCTTTCCTAAAGTTGAGCCTTGACCTCAGATCCGAACACAACCAACTCCATATATGAAGGGATTCTTCCCTGATTTCTCTCAACAATCCAAAGATTCACTCAAAAATTCCAGCGCTCCCTAAAAATGGGGCATAGAGCGTTGAAACGCTCCCCCAAAAGAGGTCACAGAGCGTTGGCACTGCCTGACAGTGTATAGGGGAGCGTTGCCTTCCAAAATTGATTTTTTAGTGGTTTTCTGAGTGGCAAAAGACTTGTACTTTTTGTCAAATGACTTCTCCTCTTCAAAACCAGTATTTTGAGGTGTCTTGTAAGTGTTCTTGATAATGTCGTCCGAGACACAACATAGGCAAGACAACAGTATGATATTTGCGATACTTGTGGGCGAAATGCGACACTTGCGACATTTGGTAATGACGACACTAGGCCATCATCGTAATGAGTAATTTTGATGTGTAACAATATGCGACAATATTTGCTTCCAATCATAGATAGTTTTACATTTGTTTCATAATAATGTATTTTTTTACCTTGGATGTCACAAATGCAAGTTATAAACAACTTCATGGAATACTATTTTTCTCAATTCAGATTGATTCAACACATAAATTCAAATCCTCCAAAGCAGTATTCAAGCTTATACTAGATGAGTATTCATATTTCCTAATCACCATGTCACTTAGATCCTCCTTTCTTGATAGGGCTTGATCGACCTCTTGATACAACTTGCCTTCCATGGATCACATTCTGATCATTATCCTCAAATTCAACTAAGTTGCAAGGTTGTACACATATGTCTTCTTCGACTTAAGGCATCAACCACTGAATTCTCTTTTCGTTTAATATATAGTAGCTCATAGTCAGAACCACTTAGAAATTCTACCCATTGCCACTACTTAGTGCTCAACCAAGGTTGAGTCTACAAATATCTCAAATTTTCATGACCATATTGTAACTCAAATTTTCTGTTGATGAGATAATGTCGCCATGCCTTATCGTTGAGAGTCAAAAGTCACGAGTTGGGTAATTATTCTTGTGGACCTTTAGCTTCCTAGAATCATAAATTACCACTCTCCCTTCTTTCGTTAATACTCGCTCAATACATCTTGCACTTGCATCAATACATAACAATAAATGTTTATCAAAATAAGGTAACATCGATACTATATCTTACATAAGAAATTACTTAAGTCTTGAAATATTTCTATGTACAAGGTTTTCCATAAAAATTTGGTTTCTTTACCTTGTAATTTTTGTAGGCATCCTACAAACTTTGAAAACCCCTTAACAAATCTATGATAAAACACTTCTTATCCCAAGAAACTTGTAACTTATACAACATTTTTTGGGATAGACCACCTATATACAAATTTAATCTTCTCAGGGTCTACTTTCAATCCTACCTCCAATATAACATGATCAACATATCTACAGAGCTCCCGACCCATTTGTTACTATTGTTGAGGTACTCTGTCGGATTTCTTTACAAGCCCACGTGCATGGTCAAAGGCATGCATGAATTCTTTCCCTTTCTTTTATTTTCCTCTTCCTCTTTCTATTATTTTCTTTCCTTCCTTTCCTTCATTTTCCTTTCCATTTACATTATTTAACTTTAGGCCTTATTAGGCTCATGAGACCTACAATGTGTCACATTATAGTCGGATGCCAAGTTGGCCATACAGGGTAAGTCTTGATCACATTTACCATAGGTGCAATACCATATGTGGATGTTAAATCTATCCAGTAGTGGCAATATCCATGGGTCCAAAGGTCCCTTGTACTTTGGTGCACAAGTTTATAACTTGCACCTATCCAAGTGCACCAAATGTCTACCTCTTTGCTATCCCAAAATGTACTAACCACTAATTTGTTTCACAAGGGGTTAAAACCTAGTCGTAAATATTATTCCACATTGATGGTCTAAAATCTCATGGGTTCATCAATCCCCTCCATAATGCCATGTTAGTTTAAAACCTACACCATCAAGGGTGTGCCATTTATCACCTTTCACCATTACCACATAATGCTATCTTCTATGTAGAAAACCCTAAGAATACTTCCCCACAATCAATATGTAAACCAATGTCATAATGATATTATTGTAGGTCTAAAATACCTCCCTCCCCAATGGTGCTACTTTAAAACTTGCACCAATCAAATGTTGTAATGTGTCTCCCTCTGCATGCCTCCAAGGGTATTAAATATGTTGGGTATGTGTTATATTCTTTTCAAAATTGATCCCATGTATTGTACAATGATACGGGAGGGGGTTTGGGGTGATAACCCCCAAATTTATTTATTTTTGCATCTTTTTGGCACTTGGTTTTCATGAATGGTTTTCTAATTCTGGTTAAGGAATTAGGGTTGTTGACTAATCATAGTCAATGGATTATATATACATAGGATCCAATGACATCCAAAACCCCTAATATATATCTGCTTCCAGTACTGCTGTTAGATAAGTGAATTGGTTTTTTATCCCTATTTTCTGCTTTCCTTTTCTTACCTCTGCCCGAAGATTCAAAAAGAGCGCACCAGAGTTTTTCTCCTTAAAGCAAAGAACGCTTTTAGTGTGATTAGTCGAATGTTATGCATATAAGAATAAGCCCCTCATACGCAACACTTTCCATGAGTTATTCCCTAAATCCCAAATCATCTTTTCCCTTAAACTGCCTCACTTCCCCTGTTGCATAATCATTCTGATGTACATTCCTTGATCTAATATTCACTTGGTCTACGAAACCAAACAATCTGAGTTCTTAATCTGTTGGAAACAAATTTCCCTGTGGAGCCTCCAGTGCAACGATGAATACTACTCGTAAATGATTTCCAAGCTCTATTAATTATTTATATTAATAACAAACTAGTAGGTGGGACCCCTTGTAGACTAGTGGCACTATGGTGTATATGTTGCACTTATATTTTGTTTGCTATTGTGATGGTTCCAACATGGTCTTCTACAATTGATGTTTCAAAATATGGTTTAAAATGTTTTGGTGACATAAGATGGTGGTTGATTATTGCATGGCACTGATGGTTTGATGACCATTCACAAGTTATACTAAGGCTTCCCTATGGATGAAGGGATCATTATCAATTTTGTTTTGATATTGCGATTAAACATGGATTGAATTGGTTTAATATGATATTGATTTAAAGGGTGGTATGAGAGCTCTTTTAAACAAAAGGACTATACACAAGCCCTAATGTTATGTGTAATTGTGATAAAAGGAGGGTGCATAAACCCTTGCTGCTAGACTAATGCACTTTGATAAATGATATATGTGGAAACACATGGATTAACGTTATAACACATTGTTATGTTGGAGAGTTTGACATTACCAAAGGTGGCGCACTATGAAATATGTGATATGGAAATGAAATATGTGGTTGATTAAATGCTTAGTGTTATGGTGGGTTGGCTGGCTTGTACATTGAATTGAATGAGGTTGGAGGGAGAAGCGACATGCATTTACTACACGTCACTCAAACAACCCTCGAATCCGTCACCCTAGCCATACTTGCATTTTGGTTTTTGGCTATGGTGGTTGTTGATGCTCCGTGTTTTTTGGTCATGAAGGAGGCATATAGTATAACTCTCTCCCTCACACAAGATTTTCCAGGTATGGTTCCTTATTCTTCCATCCATGATGGTTACTTTGAATTATGAATCAAATTTTGGCTCAGGATTGCTTGAGGTCTGTGTTTTTTTTAAGCTTTTTGGACTGTGTATTGGTGCTGTGCTCATGGGTTCTTCTGGTGAATATTCTGACTGTTGGCATTTTGAAAAGCGGAATGGATATACCTTGTTGTGTGTAATCCATGCATGGGATTATTGGATAAAATAACAGAGAGGCATGATCATTCGAATTGAGTTTTTGAGTCTGTTTCTCTATGGAAATTTATGGTTATGATTTGGCAAGCTCTGAGCTTTACACATAATATTACAACCAGTCTCTATGTTTAAATATTGCGACTCCTTTTCGTCTCTGTGGTTGATATTTTTTAGATTCTCTGGGTTGCGATGTGAACTGTTTAAAGTTCTTGCCTTGTCTTGGCCAAGCCCCGAGCTATTAGTTATTATGGTGGTTCCCTCATTATCATTGTTGCTTGAAAGCTTTGCACAGTCCGGTTTAAAATCACCCATAACTTTAATGGAATATTTATATATGTTTTTGGTTGGGCACGAGTTGTGCTTGGACGCTCACATTACAATGCTATTAAGTGTTCGTTTCGTCTCGTTCTCTGTTGGAGATGGCTGACTATCATTTTGGTAACCCCCACTGTCAAGAATATTGTTAAAATTTATTGTCTGTGGTAAATTTGATAAAGGGCACGAGCTGTCTGTGTTTTTGAGGACTCATTCTTTGATTGAGCCATCTATTCTTACTCCCATTTGTCGTGTTAAACCCTAAATACGTTCTTGATATCGTTTAATCCAGTCAAGGGTAAATAAGCACTGTGTGCGCTTGGTCTATTGGGCACGATTTGGTTCTGTTTCTTGATTGGGAAGCTTTTAAAAGAAGTTTGTACATGATAATTTATGTGAAGCTCGGACTCAAAGTTGCATGTTATTTTGATTCAATTGCTATTTGAATAAATACTTATGATTGATTATTTTTAAAAGACACCTGTGTGTGAATGGATTGGGTCCGATTATGAGTTTAATGCCTAGTTCGATTATGCCAACAATGTTTAGATAATTGATAGTCGTGGTAAATCCCGTGCATATTCTTATTGATTTTAAAGAGTAAATATTGGCTAGAACCATTGTGCGTATTCTATTGGTTTTAAAAAGAGGTTTAGCATTTGAATATGAATGGCTGTAGCTCAAAGGGTTATATTGTTTATCATATAAATGACAATGTTTTTTTTTTTGTTTGTTAATTTGTACAGGACCTGCGATTAACCTGTGGCTTGAGAAACCGCGACTCAGGGGCATCTAAGCCGTCAAAATCACCCGGGGATCGCACCCGGCCTGAGCCACACCAACCCTTAACATGGTTGGATTTTTTGTCCCCGCAGGTTTCGAACCGGTGACTTTAACAACATGGAGTGGCTTAACAACACACTCCGTCACCGACTGTCCTACACCTCGGGGACATATAAATGACAATGTTGTTATTATGATTGTTGTATAAATATTATATAGATGCAAAGGCTACTATAATTAAGTATTTATGGACATATGAATTGTTTTTTTTGAAAGTCAACAAGCAATCTGTAAAAGAAGTCACAGTTAAATGGTGGTTTTGAAAAGTGAATGCTCATTGAATTATGGAGGTCTGAACAGAGTTATGTTTAATTGTTTGATTTGATTTATTTTAAATGAACAATATCCATATTTATTCCCTCTCATTATATCATTTTTCGCTCATTATATCCCCCTCATAATCCCAGTTTCATTTTGACAGCCCTGTTCTATAAAATAAATAAAAAAACTCCATATGACAACGACAAAATGAATAACACAACAATGGTTGGCAACTAAGATTTGGCATTTTATTACACAGTTAAATTATTTAATGAATTGTTGCGAAACATTAGTGTGTTTATCTCCCCTCATTATACCACTTTTCGCTCATTACACTCCCTCCATAAGTCCCATGAACCCTATCACCCCCTGCTCACTTGGCGATTATTAAATGATTTGTTATGGATGGATTTGCATGTATCTCATGTCAATTTCTGAGCCAAATTTGGTTTCATGCAAGCATAATGTCATGTATGGTCTATTAAGGGCTTAGTTACTAATGAATTGCGGCATACAGGATGAGTTTCTTCAGTAGGGGCAACCATGGCATAAATAATAGAGAAAGAGGAAACTGGAACAGAGGGCCTAGAAGGCCTAGATTCTCTATTCATTTTGATGTTGATCCCCAGGAATTGAACCAGTTGTTCCAAGCTGGGTTCTTTAATTGGATCGATAAAGGAATAATACAACCTCGACCAGATAGACCTCCCTTCCAGCATCAGAACATCCCTGGTATTCCTGTGCCTCCTCATGTGTCTTTGAAACCATAAGTCCCTACAAATGATGGACGGGAAGAGATTGTCAACCCTACTATCTCTCACCATCTTGGTTGGACCAATTTGTCATTATCTCCTCCACCATCTGTAAATCCTAATGCTCAGATTGCCCCTGTTGATTCACCTATCCAATCTTCACATGCTAGTAAAAGGCTTAAAACGGATGTCCCCCATATGCAAGATAAAGACAAAGTTGTTGCCTCCCCTTACTCTCTTTCAAATGACTCTTCAAAATCAATGTCCTCCCACATGCATTTGAAGGACGATTGTTCCCATGTTATTAGTGAGATACAACCTTAAGGTTCAAATCAACCAAGGGCTACTTCTGGGAAATCAAAAGGGCACAATAGTGATAAAAGAAAGATTGTCTCTCAGAGGTGCAAGTATGGATTTTAATTTTTGTGTTTTTATGATTGAGTTGATGAAGATAGTGGTCTGCAAAAAGTTTGGACAACAAGTTTTTTTTTTTGGATAATATGGATTATGTGGATATTTATGTATTTTTGGATATGATTTAAATTATTTCTGATATTTAAAGATTCAATTTTGAAGGTATCTAAGGGAGTTACAAGGGAGGCATGTGTTGAATGATTATCCATTGTATTTTATTTTATAATTTGAAAGGAATAAAAGAAGGGAGTCACAGGCGGTCCCACCTACCTAGTTATTATTAAATAAAGACCCTTAACTATTATCATTATTATTATTTCTCCTAAACTAAATTAGTTAAGTCAAACTAACTTAACTAAAGAAAGTAGTTGAACTACTTCAACTTATTTAGAAGGCATAAAAGATAAATGAGAAGAAGAAACAAGGGGATAATAGAAGGAGAAAGGAAGACTAAGGTTTGCTCTTTTGATTTCATGAGATAGTTTCAATTTTCATTCATTCTTGAGTTCATTCAAAGCCTAATTCTCTTTTTGACAAGAGGGTCCTATTGTAGACAACAAGGTTCAAAACTGAACCAAATCATTCATATGCTTGTTTTAGAGGTGTTGATCCATCCTCGATAGTCCGTGTATACTTTTCTATTTATGAATTAAGTTTCATAGCTGATAAAGGATATTTTGCAGAGTCAAATTGACAACAGTTTGTGGCTAGTTGATCTAGATTATAAATTTCAGTTTTTACTTCTTGTCAGAGTCCTTTTGTATGGTGTTAATCGGGGATCTCTAAATTAGACTTTGGTCCATGCCCTCACATGGTTTTGTAAATAGAAAAACACTTTTGATATGTTGGAATGAAATAAATCAGATTGCTATTCTGTCTCATTTGTGTGTATTTATGACTTGGTCACTTTTTCTTTTCGATCTCCATATTTACTTTCTGTAATGTGTATACATTTTAGAAACTAAAATAAAATTTTATTTTATTTTTGCAACATTCTTTTCATTAATAAATCATCGTAAACCCTTGTAATTAATACTTGCAGAATGGGAAATTATTTTTGAGGTTATAAAGCAGAGGGTGATATTCCCATCTATCTTGTCCTAGCTAGGCAAGATTCAAAAATGGTTGAGTAAGGTAATTCATACCTTTTCATCAACAGTTTGGTTGTGGCCATAGGTAGTAATACAAATACTTTAAGTTTTGATGATGTCGTATTACTTGCGTTGTCGGAGGAGACGAGGCAAAAGAACATGGAAAGACAGAGCACAGATGCATTATTTGCAAGAGGACACTCTCGGAAAGACATAGATATAAGTCCTCAAGTGGGAGAGGGAAGATGTAAATCTCTCAGAACAATTGTAAAGGTATGTTGAAGATGTGGAAAAGAAGGGCACTACAAGAAGCAATATAGATCCAAAAGTGTTGAGAGAGGGAAAGGATCTAAAGATGCTCCTTCTAAAGAAGCAAAAACCTTTGTGGAAGAAGGAGGGGATGTGTACTTGGATTCTTCAAGCACACATGCAAATCATGAGGCATGGTAGGTTGACTTAGGTGCATCCTTTGACATGAGTCCTCACACAGAGTGCTTTTGCGAGTATGAAAGGTATGATGGAGGTGATGCTTTTGTAGGTGATGAATCGACAACCAAAATCATAGGGCTAGGAAGATTCAAGTTGAATCTCATGGATGGAAGGATTAAAACACTCCTTGGTGTTTTTCACATCCCAAGATTGGCCAAAAATTTGATTTATGTAAGTAGAATAAATGATACAAAGGAAAAAACAATGTTTGAGAAATAAACCTACAGGATGGTTCGAGGAGAAATGGTGTTGCCGAAGGGATTTTGGTTTAGAACTTTGTATAAGTTGTAGGGAACACTATTAGTGATGGGTGTAATAGTTTTGTTGTTCCAGAGATTGGAGCTGAAGAAGAAAAAACTCCTATAGCCTTTGTAGAAAAGGCTATGGCGTGGCATCAAAGACTGAGGCATATCGGAGAGAAGGGCCTTCGACTACTACACAGTAAAGTTATGGTTGAAGGTATGTCTAAATGATCTCTGGATTTTGATTTCTATGAACATTGTGTATATGGGAAGAAAAATCGAGTAAGATTCCCCTCATGTGCAATGAGGGCAGATGGAATTTTACAGTTGGTGCACACTTATGTGTTTAGACCTGTGTCGGTTCTATCATTGGGAAAAATTGTGTACTATGTCTCATTTATAGATGACTTCTTGAGGAATACATGGATATATTTCCTCATGAAGAAATTTGAAGTCTTTGACAAGTTTAAAGAGTTTAAGGCTCTTGTGGAGAATCAAACATAGAAAAGAATTAAGGTGTTGAGGATGAGTAATGCTGGAGAAATGAATTCAAAGAATTATGTAAGAAGTGTGGTATAGAAAGGAAAAAGACTACTCCATATACACCTCAATAAAATGGAGTTGCATAAATGATGAACAGGATGTTGATGGAAAAATCAAGGTGCATGTTTAGTGGTGTCGGGTTAGGATAGGAATTATGGGTAGAGGCAGTGGGTACGACATGTTACCTGGTCAATCGATCACCCTCATCAATGTTGGATGAAAATATTCCACACGAGGTGTGGACTAGTAAGAAACCCTCTCTGACACATCTTAGGGTATTTGGCCGTGATGCCTATGTTCACATTCCAAAGGAAAACGTGAGTAAGCTAGATAAAAAAGATGAAAAGTGTATCTTTATAGGGTGTAAAGATGGTCTGAAAGGTTATAATCTTTGGAACTCAGAAACTAAAAGGGTAGTGTATAACCGAGATGTGGTTTTTAGAGAAATCGAAGATGTTTTCAAATAGAAAGTCCTACCAAAGGAGGAAGAGCCAGAGAAAATAGAGTTTGAATTCAAGGAAAATGAATCAGACTCTACAGAAGAACAAGAATTAAAAGAAGAAGATCCTCATAAATGAGTATTGAGGAGATTGGTTCGAGAAAGAAGGAAACTGGAAAGGTATAATCCACCTGATTTCCCTTCAAATTTTGCTTTGACTATTACTGATGATGATCCTGGAAATATTAGGGAGGAAGTGGATTTAGAGGATGGAAAAATTTGGAAAAAGGACATGATTGAAGAAATGGAAGCCTTAGACAAGATTGAGGCTTGGGATCTAGTGAAGTCGTCGTCTGGAAAAAATACCATTGGCAACAAATAGGTGTTTAAGAAGAAGTTGCATGCATAAGGAAAAGTGGAGAAATACAGAGCTCGATTAGTAGACAAAGGTTATTCCCAGATAGAGGGAGTAGACTTTGGTGAAATTTTTTCTCTTGTTGCCAAGTTAACTTCTGTTAGATTTTTTTTATATGTTGCCACTGCACTTGATTTCGAAGTAGAATAGATGGATGTGAAGACAACATTCCTACATGGGGATCTAGAAGAAGAAATCTACATAAAGCAACCAAAAGGCTTTGTTGTGAAGGGATAGAAAGAGATAGTATGCATGCTGAAAAAGTCCATGTATGGGTTAAAACAATCACCAAGGGTGTGGTATCAAAAATTCGATACTTATATGTTGGGACTTGGCTTCAAAAGGAGAAAAGCGGATCATTTTGTGTATTTCAAATTAATCCGTGATCATCTCATTTATTTGGTCTTTTATATGGATGATATTTTGTTTATAGGAAAGAACAAGGAGATTATCTAGGATGTAAAAACACAGTTGTCCTCTAAATTTTCCATGAAGGATCTTGGTGCTGCAAATTTCATTTTGGGCATGGAAATTAAAAGAGATCGAGAAAACAAGAATCTTTCTATGCATGAATGTAAATCAGTCAAGGTTCCTAATCCTATAGGTGTAAAGTTATATGAAGATCAGTGTCCGAAGACATAGGAAGAGGAAGAGGACATGTCCCGTGTTCTGTATGCTAGTGCGGTTGGCAGTTTGATGTATGCAATGGTCTATACTAGACCGAACATTGCACATGCAATGGGAGTTTTGAGCAGGCAAATGTCAAAACTTGTTAGGCACCAGATCTATTATAATAGAATAAAATAGGAACATTGCAGTGAATACCATCGGAATAACAACAAAGAACATAAATATAACAACAAAACAATGAAATATATGGAACCACAACACCAAAATAATACCTTTATTGATAGGGAACAATGTCTAGTTGCCTCTTTGAGGGGGAAACCTCCAATAGAGAAGAGCTCTATTACAATAATTCTCAATACAAGTCCCTCTCATACCTTCTACTCTTATTTATACTAATTCTATCTTCTAAAGAACATTCTAGAGGAAGATATTTCTAGAAGCGAAAGATTATATTAGGTTTGCTTACATTGACTTGTTTATATTTATTAAATAGGCCTTATTAACTAGTATCGACCTTTATTACATGGAAATATATTATTCTACCTACATGACAAGTTAGGGGTTTATGTACCTAACATGCCCTACCCCTTGAAGAACAACGTTGTCCTCAAGGCTTGAGATGAGCAAATTCCTGGAGAATAATGATCGACTCCTAAGTGGAATCTTCTGGAGTTCTATCTTTCCACTGCACTAACACCTCCTTGATGGTGCGCTGACGGAGACGATGTTCACGTTGGTCCAAGAATGCATGTGGTTGCAACCATATGGAACCTTCAACATCCAAATTTGAAAGATTGGTTTGAGTTTGGCACTTAGTTCCAATCACCTTCTTTAAGGATGAGACATGAAAAACATGATGGATCTTAGAATGATTGGGTAGAGCTAACTGATAGGCCACTGGTCCCACACGCTTGAGAATGGTATAAGGACCATAAAATTTGGGAGAAAGCTTCTGACAATGTTCAACTTTGAGTGAAGTCTTCTTGTAAGGCTGTAGACGAAGAAACACCTGGTCTCCTGTAGAAAATTGGCGTTTTGAACATCCTTTATCTTCTTGTTGTTTCATACGATTCTGATCCATGACCAAATTTTCTTTGAGAGCATGGAGAATGGTGGCACAGACTGTAAGAGTTTTTTCAAACACTTGAACCTTTGAGACCCCGGGTATGTAGGAAAGAACTGATGAGGGATTTTGTCCATATACTGCTTCAAAAGGAGTCATGTGGGTAGTAGTATGGAAAGATGTGTTATACCACCATTCAATTAGGGGTAACCACTGAGACCACTAATGCTGTCGGTTAGATGAAAAACACCTCAAATATGTTTCCAAACACTTGTTGACAGCTTCAGTTTGGACATCAGTCTGTGGGCTATAAACAATATTGAGATGTAATTGTGCCCTGGAGCCTGAATAGTTCTTTCCAAAAATTGTTGATGAAAGTGGGATCTCTGTCAGATACAATAGAATGAGGCATGCCATGAAGCTTGAAAATATGATGCATGCAAATATGAGCCACTGTGGATGCTGTGAATGGGTGTTGAAGAGTACAAAAATGAACATATTTGGAAAGGCGATCAACAACCACCATGATGACTGACTTATTGCCAGATTTAGGTAAGCCCACAATGAAATCCATAGAAATGTCCCTCCAAATAGCTGGTAGAATCAGAAGTGGTTGTAGTGTGCTTGAATATTTGACAGTTCCCCCCTTGTTGTGTTGACATACATCACATTCAACCACAAATGTGCGAACGTCTTGTTTCATACCATCCTAAAAAAAAAAACGTTTAACTCGTTCATAGGTTTTGGTAAACCCGGAATGCCTTGCGGTGGGTGAAGCATGAAGCTCATAAATCACTGTGGATTTAAGTTGCGACTGGTGGATTAAATATAGATGACCTTTGTAGTGAAGTTCTTCATTGTGCCAAGAGTACGCTGGAGAAACTGGAGAATTGTCTTGTAATTGTTGGATCAGTCGAGAAGTTTTGGGGTCTTGTAGCCATTCCTGGCGAACAACTTGGAGCCAATCTGGTACAATGAAGGAGAGGGAAAAAATGGATCCTTCTTCTTCATACTTTCTGGATAGAGCATCAACCACTACATTTTCTTTTCCCTTCTTATAAATGATCTCATAATCATAGCCAAATAGCCCGGTCACCCATTTTTTTTGCTCCTGGGATGAAATCCTTTATTCTAGGAAATACTTGAGGCTTTGATGGTCGGTTTTAATTTGGAAGCATTGCCCCAAGAGATAAGGATGTCAGAGATCCACAGAATGAAGAATAACCAACATTTCCTTTTCATAGATTGATTGGCCAAGATGTCGCTCCGAGAGTTGTTTGCTAGTGAAGGCCAAGGGTCTACCCTCTTCCATGAGTACTACACCAATGCCTTTCATGGAGGCATCACATTCGAGGATAAAAGTCTTTGTGAAGTTAGGAAGGGCCAAGACATGAGTTGTGCACATGGCTTATTTCAATGATTGAAATGATTGATCAACTGTTGGAGTCCAAGTGAAATCATTCTTTTTGAGGAGAGTAGTAAGAGGCGCTGCAATTTTTCCATAATTCTTAACAAACTTGCTATAATATCCTGTTAAACCCAGAAAACCACGCAATCTCTTGAGAGTTTTTGGGTGCGACCAATCCTGCATAGATTCAATTTTCTTAGGATCCACCCTTACACCATCCTTACCAACAATATGACCCAAGTACTCCACTTCCGAAGCTCCAAAGGTACATTTAGATTTCTTGAGAAAAAGTTGGTGCTGAGAGAGTAAACTAAGAACTTGATCCACATGGGTAAGATGGTCTGCCCAGGTTTTACTATAGATGAGAATATCATCAAAGAAAACTAGGACAAAATGATAGAGAAAAGGACGAAAAACATGGTTCATTAGACTTTGGAAAGTGGAGGGAGCATTACACAGGGCAAAGGGCATGACCAAGTATTCATAGTGACCCTCATGAGTGCGAAAAGTAGTCTTAGGAATGTCTTCCTCTTGCATACGTATCTGGTGGTAGCTAGAATGAAGATCAAGTTTAGTAAAATACCGAGCACCACTTAATTCATCCAAGAGATCATCAATGACAAGAATGGGAAATTTGTCTTTGATGGTGAGTTGAGGGCGTGAAAGTTTGGACACATACTCCAAGTATCTTCTTTTTTGAGTACCATGACTACAAGGGAAGAATAAGGGCTATTACTAGGGCGGATAACACCCACAACTAGCAATTCTTGAACATTTTTCTCAATTTCATTCTTTTCGGTAAAGGGATGACGATAAGGGCGAACATTGGGAGGAAGACCACTGGGGATGAGAGGAATGGAATGATCATGAACACCACGAGAAGGAGGAATTCCCTGGGGATTGGAAAAAATAGCTTGGTGGTTGGAGATGATACATTGGAGGCCAGGATGCACCACATGTGTCTCAATTGCTTGAATAAAATGGAGTTGGGAAATAATGTCAGAATGACCTTTTTGGAGGAGCTTTTCCATTCGATGAGAGCTGACGATCTCAAGGGATACTGTTTTGATTCCTTGGAATTTATATTGTTGTCCTGCTTGTTGGAATTGCATGGTTAATTCCTTAAAATCCATGAGGATGGGACCAAGAGTGTGTAACCATTCCGCACTGAGCATAATATCAGAACCACCCATGTAAATGGAAAACATATGAGATTTCAGGTGGTACTGCCCAATTTGGAGACACACATTTTCACAACACCCCCACATTTAATGGAACCACCATTGGCAATCATGATTTGAAAGTTGTTGATTGCATGTATATAGCAATGGGTTTCTTGGGAAATACGACGGTGAATAAAATTATGAGTGTTTCCATTGTCAATAAAGATGATGACCTTTCAATTATTAATGTAGCCAATGAGCTTGAGGGTTTGGGGAGTAGAGAAGCCAGTGAGAGAATTCAATGAAATGACTGGTTCTACTTCTGGATGGTCAGAGGGCAGAGTAATATCAGTTGGCTCAAGTAACTCTGCCACAGGGGCGGTCTGGAGATCTTCTTAAGAAACATCCTCAAAGATGACCATAAAGAAATTTTGTTCCTTATACTTGTGCCCTGAAAAATATTTGTCATAAGATTCATAACAAAGGCCCTTGAGTTGGCGCTCAACCATTTCACCTTGGGTTATTTTATGGATTTTGAGGGGAGTGGGAGGAGGGGCAGGGTTAGTAGTTCGAGTGCGAGGAACAAAGGAAGGTTTGTGGGTCCAAGCAGAGACAATTTTTTTTGCTTCGTTAGCAAGTTGAGTAGCTTCCAAACAAGTGTGAGGGCAAGCCATGAGGACCTGGGCTCGAATTTCCTCTTTGAGGCCACTAATAAAACATTCAAAGAAGAAGGCATAAGACATGCCCTCCATTTTGAAATCCAAGTGTTCAAAGGCAGATATAAAGTCTTCCATTGTGTCAGATTTCTTCAACTTGTTCAAATGACCAAGATAGTGGGTGTCAATGTTGAAGCATCCATATAGCTTTGCCACAAACTAAGTCCAAGCAACATACCCCTGGCGTGTCTTTCTATGCCATTGCCACCATTGACAACGTTCTCGATCCAAATAGAGGACACCATAACGAATTTTGGCCAAATCATCAGTAATGCCATGCAAGGAGAAATAATGTTCCATTTGAGTTACCCAACCAGTGGGATTAGATCCGTCAATTTGTTCACTTCAACTTGGGGAAGACGGGAGTCATGAGGAAGGGAATTGGAATGAAGGGCCATATTATGGGAAGAGTTATAACCTTAAGAGTGGGAAGGTTGTTCAAGAGAGGGAGAGCCAAGGGACTATTTCAACCATTGGGTGAGGGAGGACAATTCACCCTTAACCTTTGCCAATTCGCCTCTAACTTTGGCCTAAAAGTTGTCCAGGCGAGAATTATTGGAAGCAATTTCAGAGGTCAGTCTTTGGATGTCGACCTTGTGTTGTTTGGATTTATCTTGTAGGTGAAGGAATTCTTGGTTGAAAGTGGTGGCCATGGGTGGAGGGGAACGGAAGAGGGGAAGTGGGACCACGAAAAAAGAGTGAAAAATGATTTATATAAGTGTGATTATTGTGAAAAGAGGAATCCAATGAGATAGATCTCAACTAAGGGTGCGAGAAGGTAAAAAAAAAAGGTTAAAAATGATAGGTATCACAATGATTAGGGAGAAAAGGGGAATCCAGCGAGACAGGTCTAAAATAAGGGTATGGGGAAGTAAAAAAAAGTTAAAAATGATGGGTATCACAATGATCACGGGGAAAAGGGGAATCCAACGAGATAGGTCTAAAATAAGGGTCCATGGAGGTAAAAAAAAAAGCTAAAAATGATAGGTGTCACAATGGTCCAGGCGAAAAGAGGAATCCAATGAGATATGTCTCAAATAAGGGTATTGGCAGGTCCCATACTCGTTTTTTTTTCATTTTCTTTTTCCCTTTTTTTTTTTACTTCACTAGGGTTTTATGCATATTTGAATAATACCGTAGTATCGAAATGCCCAAATTCTTAACAGAAAAAATGAAATAAATGCATAGTAATTTTTGCAACTTGAATGCAGTAGGAAAGGTTGTAGGGTAATAGATCTTCTCTGATCCTTTTCTGTTTTTAATTTTTGCAACCCGAATGTCAGAGGAAAGGTTGCACGTAAATAGATCTTTTCTGTTCCTTTTTTGTTTCGTTTCCTTCCCAAGGGTTAGGGTTTTCAGGGTTCCTACAGACAAGGGTTTTTCTTGTGCTATAACTCTCTAATATACGTGCGGGGTCCAACAGTAGTACTCGACCCAATATCTTAGGGAACTAACTAAGGAAGCTAGACCATACCCTTAGCCATACTACCCGATTACCCAGGTACTAGAGATTATCTTCCCAAGTGTTATTCTCGGTGGCACTATAACATTCAGATAATTGATCGGTTGATCTACGACTTGTTTCAGGATAGCTAGGGGGTCTCCCGATATACCAGAGGTACGTGGAAGCACAAGTCCGTATACATGTGATGCCTGATGTGATACCACTCTAAGGGGTACCAACATGGGTTACAAGGGTGTCCAACAATGTGAGATTAAGTACCTCTTGTATTTCCTGCATGTATGTTTCCCCGACCGTGGATTTATGTGCTGAACGACAGATCTTTGTAGCTTAAAGACGTCTCTACCCTGAAAAAAAAATTAACCCTCAAATCCTACCAAGTAAAGTTCTCTCATACCACTTGTTATGCACCATATCTATTATAATAGCAGAAAATATGGATATTGCAGTGAATACCAATGGAATAACAACAAAGAACAAAAATATAATAATGGTACAACAAAATATATGGAACCACAAAACAAAAATAATACCTTTATTGATAGAGAACAATGTTCACTTGTCTCTTCGAGGGGGAAACCTCCAGCAGAGCATAGCTCTATTAGAATAATTCTCAAGACAAGTCCCTCTCATGCCTTCTACTCTTATTTATACTAATTCTATCTTCTAAAGAACATTCTAGAGGAAGATCTTTCTAGAAGCGAAAGCTTCTATTAGGTCTTCTTACATTGACTTGTTCCTTTTATTAGATAGGCCTTATTAACTAGTATTGGCCTTTATTACATGGAAATATATTATTCTACCTACATGAGAAGTTAGGGGTTTAGGTCCCTAACAAAACAAGGGAAAGAGCACTGGACAACAATAAAGAGGGTTTTCATGTATTTGCGTGGCACTACTAGTTATGGATTGTGCTTCCAAGGAATACCAGGATTGGACAGAGTGTTGGACACACATGGGTTTGTTGATGCAAACTAGGCTGGAGATCTAGATCATAGAAGATCTACAAGCAAGTTTGTGTTTAACCTGTTTGGAGGAGAAATCAGTCGGATGAGAAAAAGACAACCTATAGTGGTACTCTCAACTACAAAAGCTGAATACATGGCAACCACTCATGCAAGCAAGGAATTAATATGGTTACAAATATTGTGTTTAGTTATTGGGTTGGTACACCAAGCTATAAGGATAGATTGTGACAGTTAGAGTGAAATATTCCTAGCGAAGAACCCAACTTATCATTCAAAGACAAATCATATTGATGTTCCATATCACTTTGTGAGAGACATGGTTGAAGAAAAGAAGGTGTTGTTGATGAAGGTGAATACTTTAAAGAATGTTGCAGATTCATTAACAAATCTATGAGCACTGAGAAGTTCTCTTGGTGTAGAGGATTTATGGGCATTGTTGACTATGTAACCCTATATGCAAAGAAAACAACAAGTGAGAGAATGTTGGGTATGTGTTATATTCTTTGCAAAATTCATCCCATGTATTGTACATTGATATGGGAGCAAGGGGGCTTAGGGGCACGATAACCCCCCCAAAAAAAATTGGTGGTTTTTTGGCACATGGTTTTCGCCGATGGTTTTCTAATTCTGGTTAAGGAATTAAGGTTGTTGACTAATCTGGGTCAATGGATTAGGGGTTTTGGATGCCGTTGGATCATATATATTCTGGTTAAGGAATTAAGGCTGTTGACTAATCCAAAATGGATTAGGGTTTGATGTCGTTGATCATATATATATATATATATATATATATATATATATATATATATATATATATATATATATATATATATATATATTGTATTGTAAACAATGAAGAACGATGATGAATAAATAAGATTAGAGGTGTGGTTCTAAACATGTTGCTGGTTTTCTCGGTTTGGGTTTTCAAGGGTAAAAATATCTTTGTAATGTGTGTGTGTGTGTCATTGATCTTAGATAATCAATGGTCTAGATTGACTCCAGGTCCCAAAAATTTAGCCCCACACTAAAATGATGTTGTTCCAGATGTCTTCCCCACACAACCCCGTAATTAGTTGAATGGTATGCTTCTTCGTCATGGGATAAACACCAATTGTATATTTGATTTTGAATTGATGGACCAAATCTCTATAAATTATAAGGCCCCCCCTCCCTATCATGCTACTTTGAAACCTGCACGAACATGGGCTGGTACACATCCTTTTCATGTAGTCTTTTCTCCATGTACAATGATATGTAGCTTCTTCCAAGTTTAAAATTTTGTCGTAGATCTAAAGACTATTTCTATGACCCAGATCATTGTGGATCCAAACAATCCCCTTCTTCCCATGCATAGGTTTATGACCCACATGAACAAGGTTCTTCCACTTATAATCCCCCTTTGCAACAATATTTCCCATAAAAAGTTTCCCTCTAGTTTCTCCAATGGATATTTTACCCTTCCACATGCCTCCTCCACACTGATTTTGCATAGACTTCTCCAAGTAGGTATACAAAGGACTCTCGAATAGTCCCATTGGATAATTTTAGGATATGGTCACCATGTGACCATCTCTATTGCTACTCCCTTTATGCCTCATCATCATTTGAGGATTCAATCTCTGGTATAGGTTACATGGTTTCGGTCTTTTCAAAAACCATTTACCCATTTTTAAACCATAACACAATCAAACTCCACAAATTCTCAAAGATATTCTAAGACATGGACAATACATTTAGAGAATGAATACAACCTCCATGTGTGTGTGTGTGTTTGTATCTCTACACACACACACACACACACACACACACACACACACACACACACACACACATGTATGTATGTATGTACACACACACATATGTATGCATGTATGTATATGCACACACACACATATGTATGTATCTATGTATACACACATATGTATGTATGTCTATGTACACACACACCCACACATCTTTTCGAGGTGAAAATAATATTTATATTTCAATGGAGAAATATACATGTTGCATTCCTAAAGGAAACTCAAAAAACAAGATGAAAGTATTGTGACCGATAACAACCCTTACAAAAGACCCACGGGTCCACTCATATTTGTATCACCTTTACCCGGTCCATACAAGGACTTACACAAAAATATATCCTTGACTATCATGAAGCTGTTTCTATTCTATTTCCTGACATTACAACAACAAAAGACTATCTCAAAAAAGGGGTTGTGTTGGAAACCATCAATACAAAGTTATAAGAAAAAAGAGAATTCTTGGATGACTTGATCATCAACAAATTTCTGGGAGCTGAAAATTCCTTCTAAAAGCAAAAGGGGCTCTTTGGATAGTACATATGTTGTTTAGTTTAGTTCGCGATATACATGCATGAAGGAGGTCCATTCAAATTCCTAGATAAAATATTTGATTTGAATTAACAGAGATTGTAGACAAATGTTTTGCACCTGCAATTTTTTTTGGCCCACTTAATGACCACTTTTTAATCCTCCAGAACCTGCAATTTTGAATCTCCACATTGTTTGGCTCGAAATAAAAAAATCATCAATGCTGTAAATTCTGCCTCCATATTTGAGACCCTTTACTTGGTGCATAACAAATATGAAAATAATGGGATCCATTTAAAAATAAGACTGCCCCAACTCCACATCAAGGAGGGTGCCCCTCAATTGCGCCATGAAAAAAACCCCAAGGGATCTCGAGGTCAAGAGCAAGCATAGAGGGTACCAAAGGATTCACCAATCTGGTCTCTCACTCAAACTCCTTTGTCACCTTGGCAACCATTTTAGCCATAACCCCCATTGACATTGAAGTCTCCTAAAAAATACTGAGACTATGAGCCCACCGAATGAAATATATAAATAAAGAGGGAAAAGCCTCAAGACATTGCACAAATTTGTTAGAGAGTCGTGATTTCACACAAATCTACAGATCTGCCGATGACTATCTTGCTTTTGGATAAAATTTTTGAGCTAACATGACCCACATCTGAGAAGTAAAATTACAAGTCACAAACAAGTGCTTTATTGATTCTGCCTCTTGTTTACATAAAGCACAACGACTTGGGCCTTTCTAGCCTCTTTTAAGCTCGATGTCCCAAGTAAGAAATTTGTTGTTGAGGGCGAGCCAAATAACTATTTTAGCTTTGAGAGGGGCATGTAGCTTCCAACTCCTTTCCCACCACTAGAGTTTTTGACCCAAAAGAACTACCTCTACTTGTGCTTTATAACCTAGCTTGGATGTGAAAGATCTCAAGGCTAGGTTTTTATCCCAACATAATTTTTTCTCCATGTCTTCCTGAAGACAAACATGGATAGAGTGTAATTTTCCAACAAAGGAGATCCATTCCACAGTGAGGGGGCCATTCATGGCTAAATATCAATCCAATTTCCACCCCGATATGCCCAAATGCGTATGGACCAAAGATTTTAGGTCCCAAAGATAATAACAACCATGCCTGTGCAATTGGTCAAGGATGGGTACTAATAGCATATAGTTCTCATTTGCTCCCAACCAGGGATATTCCCCTACTCTTACTCTTATGTCGTTGTCAATTTGCCATATTTTTTTATTTTCCATTCAAAGAGAAAGTGTCTATGAAAGCCTTCTAAACAATAGAATTGTTCTTAGTTGTCTTTCTTGGAGTTTGAAACCAATCTTCAATTGACAGGCCACCAAGGTACTTCGAAAGCATCACTCGACCCCATAGAGACTTAATGAATGTAAGCCTCCATAAAAATTTTGCGGCTAATGCTTAGCAGAAAAGGTAGATATTCTTTATTCCACAACCACCCAGGCTCTTCGATTGAGTGAGATTCAACCAACTAACCAAAGGAATGCCATCAATTTTTCTACTTCCTGTCCATAAAAAGTGAAAGTAGGTCTTCAAAAGTTTTGTGAGGATACCTTTGGGAATTTTTGCGATCAAGGCCCAATAAACTGGGATGCTTTCCAAAACCACCTTTAACAAAACTAGATGACCTCCTCTAGATAACCATCTATTAACCCAAAAATAGATTCAAGCTCCAATATTCTTGAAAAGCCATAACCAATCATCAAAAGAAAAATAGTTGAGCTTCAAAACAAAACCCAAGTATTTCATCCCTTCCTCAACAAGGTTGCGCATGAAGGGGAGTTGCACATCCAACTAATCTTGTAGTTCTGCATCAAGTGAGATAAATAAGAGGCAATACTTGGACATATTGATATCCATACATGTAGCAAAATAATAAAGAGCTAGTGAATTTTGCAATGAAACAAAATTTTGACGAGAACCTGCACCAAAAAGTAGTACATCATCGACAAACAAAAAATGGGAGGGGGCTTTCAAAGGGGTAATTTTGATCCCTTATAATTCAACATTTGATCTGGCTACACCCATAATCCATCTTAAGCCTTCAACCACGAGAAGGAAGAGAAAGGGAGACAAAGGGAAGCCTTGGTGAAGCCCTCGGGTCAAGGTGAATAATTTGGAAGGGGACCCATTTATTAGGACAACAAAATACGTTACACTAATGCATTCCATAACCCAATTGATCACAAGGAAGCACATACCCATTTTCAACATAACGAAATGCAGATATACCCAGTTCACCTTATCGTAAGTCTTTGACAGATCTAAATTTAGAACAATGGAAGAGATCTTTTTAGTTTTGATGGAATGGAGGGCATCCTGAGCCAGTGTCACAACATCGTGGATTTTTCTATTGAACAAGAAGCCAAATTGTTCCTTTGATATGATCTCACTTAGCATTAACTTAAGTGTATTTGCGATTATCTTGGAAATAAGCTTATAGACTACGTTGCAATATGACATGGGCCTAAAATCCTTGAAGGATTTTGTGTCTTGTTTTTTTGGGATAAGGGCCAAGTGAGTGGCATTGAAGGATCTCAATATTTTCCTGATTATTGTGATTCCTTGATTTCTTTCATTAGATCTAACATGATTAGATCATAAAACCCTTGAAATTTTTTGATAGTTAGACCATCCGATTTAGGGCTCTTACCTTT
The DNA here is from genome assembly GCA_010110895.2 of Picea sitchensis. NCBI lineage: Eukaryota > Viridiplantae > Streptophyta > Pinopsida > Pinales > Pinaceae > Picea > Picea sitchensis. The sequence goes on from SNQJ01S0006067.1 coordinate 168,811, forward strand.
CTGTATGGACCAAATAGTGGATTAGATTTCTTCTTCTGTTACTTCAACCTTTAGGCTATCATTCATCTCATCCATGAAGACCCTTAGGAGAAGGCTAATCACATTTACGATCTTAACGATATTACAACCAGGGGGATCCTTAAATACAATTTCAAAAAAAGACTTACCGACTTAGGCTTTGTCTTCATGAAAGGAAACCATATCCCCCTCCGTGTTTCAAATCTCCCAAATAGTGTTCAAATTCTTACAGTAAATGACAAATTTATGAAAAAAATTAGTATTGTTATCCCTTTCCTTGATCCAAATAGCCCTTCTTTTTAGGCACCAAGATACCTCCTCTTTTGACAGGAAATCAATCCTAAGAGCCACGGAATATTTTAAAGCTTCCTCTTCCTCCTAAGAAAGGGGAAAGCAGGTTTTTTCCACCAAAAGGTCATGAATTTTCTTTTCATTGTCCATAGAAGAGATTGAATCTTTTTCCTAAAGGAATTCGCCCATCTTTTAGAGACATGTTTTATTCGAGCCATATTATCCGCTAATTGCTTCATACACGAATCCTCATGGTTCTCTGAAACGTGTCTCCATTCCTTTTGGATGAGAGAGATGTAATCCTCCTCCAAAAGCTAAAGAGGGCTGAATTTTAATGGGGCTGATGGTTTTGTCTCTTTAGAATCCTCCTTAAGGAAGACATGCAGGTGGTCAGAGATCCCCCCTGCATCCACCCAACACTTAATGTGCCATTGGCCACCAATAAGATCTTCAGATAAAAAAAAATGATCAAGGCATTTGGCAATGGCTTCGATCCCCTATCTCCCATTTCACCAAGTAGGGGGAAGCTTAATAGGTTCTAAATTGACCAAATGTTGCTCGTTCATAAAAATGATGGAAGAAGCCTTCAAGGGGGTCCCAATGTGGATTCACCCCTCATATATCTCTAATTGACAACTTGAAAATGAGCCTCCCCACCCTAGAATCACATTGGGTACCGGAAGACACCCCTTGAACACCAAATTTCCCTAAAAGGGCTTCTTGTCAACATAAGGACCATAGATATTGATGAAACGAAAAGCGACTAAGAGAGCACAAAACTCTAGGTCCACCAAAATTCTAGAATGGAAAGCAGAAGAAGATAAGAGCTTCGATTTTGTACTCCAGACCATGATGAGGCCTATAGATAGGCCATCAAAATTAACAGAGGCAAAGGACCAATCTTTTAACCAGGGAGATAAGTCCTCCTAGTTCTTTGAGCCCTCACACATAGTTTCCTGAAAAAATAGAACATTTGGAGAGGGAGCACGAATCAGACGCTTGAGGGATATAAACTTAGGGGCACTCCCAACCCCTTATAAATTGAAAGAGAGACAAATCATTGTTTTCCCTTTTCTTTGGCACTCCTTTCTCTAAGGGATTTCTCAACGATGGATTGATTTCCACTCCAGATATCTTTGGATGCTTGAGTTTGAGCAAAAGAGAGGCAACATTTGCGTCCCACCTGAGACCCCCGAGGATTATCTAGGGATAAATCCCCTACACACTCTTCATTGGAATTCGACTTCGCCTAAGAACTGAGGTGGTATTTGGATTTAAGTGGGGAGCTAGACAGGGAGCTAGAGAAGAGAGAGGGGGGAAAATGGGAAACTATCGATGGGGGGATGAGGACAATAGAGACTAGGGAATTCGATGGAAAGGAGTCGAACGAATATTGTGGGTCGAGCATCAGGTTCAAGGCTGGGGATATCGAGGAGGGGACCTTCGAGTGAGAAACAAAACCTAGCATCGAGCTATTGTTGGGGACCAAGGGGGAAAGTACCAGGCTCAGGGGGAGGAGGGAAAAGACTCGAACCCATCTTAGGAGGAGAAAGGGAAAAAATGACATCAACCTCAACAAACAAAGGAGATGGGCTAGATTGGGAGGAAGATAAATCAACTTACATAGAAAATGAATTGCATAGGGGACCAAGAGAAATTATCTTACCATCTAAATTTGTCGACGAGTCCACTTAATAATCTTGCCTTGCCATAACATCCATAGGAAGAGATTTGGGAACCAGATCTGGTGAACCCGTCTAATCCAAATGAAATGCTCCATCACTTTGACCGCTCTTGGATATAAATCCTTCAACTTATCCCCTTTCCATACTTTTCTCTAGTGAAATATCAATGAAGAAAAAATACTACACTGGGCATGGACATGGCCAACCTTGTGAAAATTCTAACACCTGAAAGGTATTCACCATTAGTTTATTCTTTGGTTCTAGGAAAACCCTTCACATACCGGTTCAATTTCATCAAAAATACCCTTTAAAAGGTCTACTTCAATATGAATCGAGAGCCACCGATGATCTTGTTTGTCATTCCATTTTTTTTTGATTAGGAGGAGGCACACCAACTTGTTGCCTATGGATTCAATTACTTTTGTGGACCAAAAAGGTGAAGGATGGCCTAGATTTGGGTTGAAGACAGAGGCTCACACCATGGGTTGAAAATAACCTCCCACTTTTTTAAGAATAATCCTGACAAACCCCAACTCTAGTTGCAACTGAAGATTGCATACAAGTTACTTTTACCCTGTAACTTGAAACAAATCTAGCCACAAACTAAAATATGAAATACTGGGCTATATCCAAGCATTGGTTCCCAATTCTAGGTTATCCATCCTCGAAGGGAGTCTAAACACACAGACTTTCCACATAAGCGACCTACCACCATTGTATCAATTAGCTTTGGGATACAAGAAACACTGATATCTTCACCAACCACCATCCCTATATTTTTCTTGCGCACATTCATGCACCGCTTCTTCGATTGATATTTTCACACCGAACCTGGACGAGGAACCCCGACATCTACTGAACCATCAAACCCTTTCTCCAACTGAGAAACTACCGCGAACGCATGGGAAGCATCTAGAGAAGCTGGAAGAGGAAACACAAAATCAAGGTGCATGAGCGAGTAAATATTACTATCCTTGGGCGCATTTCTTGGTTTGAGAGGCTCGAGAATGGGGCCTAGCTCCATCCTATATGTCGAAACTGCACCAAATGGTGGAAGGAGTAACTTAGATTCACCTAGATAGATCACATGTTTTGCACTTTGAAGGCTAACAAATTTTGAATTAGACAAAAATATATCACATGCTCCATCGTTACCATCGTAATCTTCAACATCCTCCTCCATTAATGGAAGGGAAAGGGACACATCCTAGACTGGGTGATCCGTAGGATCTTTTAATGACTTATGGTTGAGTTTTAATTTTGCATGCGTTAATTAACCATTTGAGAAACTTAGTGAAAGAATGAGGAAAGAAGAGGAATTATGACAACCATATATACATTTGTAGATCTGAAATGAAAGAATAAACAACAAACCATAACACACAGATTCATAACGGAGTTCGACACAACTTTGCCTACGTCCCCAGGCCTTTTTCTCTGTGGGGGAGGCTTCTTTATTTCTGTTCAAAATCTCAAAAGTACATCGCTGCAATGCCAAATGGCTACAAGACTGATCTGGTCATGTTCTTCCAGATCTCTAGAACCATGCAAAGAAAATGGCACGCGAAACGGACGTTCGGAGCTCCCAGAAATGATCCGACAACGTCTCCTCCTCAAAAGATTCTCTGCCTCAAAATGGCTTTGGCTTGGCTTCTCCTCAGCATAATTCTGCTCTGAATGCCCTCAATGCTGTCCCCAGGCCTCAAATAGGCCTTGGTTATATAGCTGGGAATTTGGTTGCTCATCTCCAACTTCCTCCAAGAAGTTAGACTCCAAAACTACCCAATAACTCCCAAAAACCATTAAAAATAGGTTAATTACAATTAAAAATCCAAAATTCAGTTAAAAAACCCACTTTTAACTATAATATGGCGCTAGCCCCCTTCCCCTGGGCGCGCACTCCTTTGGACGTGGTCATATGGACTTAATAAGGCCAAGCGCTAGCCTAAAGGGCTAAGCGCTGGCCCCTCTCTGCGTTGGCACCCGGTCTCGTGGCATATTCCCATAGGGCCATGGGCCAACCGTTACAACTCCCGCGCGTATATTTCATATGTGGTCATATGTTATGTTGATAGGACTATGGGTCAGGGATAAGCCCCGGCCCGACCCTCTGTCGTATATACAACAATGTAAACATAAATATATATTGCGCCACATAGTAAATAAGAACCACACGGCGGGCGAGCGGTTAGCCCAGCCCTCCCAGTCCTTGGCCGGAGGGAAGGTCGCCGGTTCGAATCCGATCCGAGCCATAATTTTTTTTTGCATAACCAATAAACCAATCATGGGGTGCCACGTGGCAGCCCTTGACTGGGCCACGTGGCACCTTAACCACCAATCAAACCATGACACATGTCAGTTGCTGATTGGCCCACATGCCTTGCCACTTGTCAACCACCATACTGCCATGTCAACCTGCCACACTGCCATGTCAACCTGTCGCGTCAGTGTCCGTACAGTCCCGTCATTCTTCCACGTCAACTGCTGACGTCACCCATGCCACATGTCACCCTTTCAGTGGTGACACGTGTCACCTCGGCATTGGTCCATCCGTACGCCCAAATGTCCAAATCTGCCTGCCATGTGTCACTTCCTGGAGCCACCATGTGTCACCTGTACGGACCTGCCATGTCAGCATACAGACATGCCACGTCAGCGTCCGTACAGACTGTACGGACTGCACAATCAACAATTTTTTTGCCTGTTTGACTTTTCAGGCAGAATGCGATATCTTCTCCATACGGAGCCCGTTTGACAAAGTAAATATACCACCGGAATCAGGAAGACGAGACGAACACAATGGCACTAGTTTCGTCGTATTCCGAGCACTTTCATTTTTGAGCATTTTTCAAGCCCTGTCAGGCTTCTAGATCCGATTTCGGATCACACCTCCCCACAATAAGACCTTTTGGTCCCCAAAAGGTTACTGACTAGTCAACAAGCTCGGGATAGGCCACCCAACTTTCTCTCTGTCTCTGAACTTTGTCCTATGCACCTGTCTCATCAAGATCAACTGTAACACAATCATGACAACTGACAA
>SNQJ01S0006067.1:178324-194802 GCA_010110895.2 Picea sitchensis
GTTTATTTCCCTGCATTATTGTGATCATCATTTAGTGTTTCAGCAAAGAGTTTAAAAGAAGCATAATTGTTTAAGCACGGTAACAACTGATTCACCCCCCCCTCTCAGTTGTCCAACAATTTAGTCTATGTATTCATACATAATACAAGAATACATATTTGTAAATGGAATTGGTCCATGGAATTCATTTTGTACGAGCGACGTTCCACCCAGTCGTAGGTATTCATTGTGAATACCACCCCCATGTTGGGCTATGAGTCCACCAGAGTGAAGGAACGATTCTCATGGTTCTTTCTCTCCCAACCCAACCTATCTACTCTCAAGCTCAACCAACAATTCATAACAAAACACTCCAAGAAACTATTACTATCCTTAGATCACTGTTAACACTCCATTTATACCCTACACACAACACTAGGGAAAATATATATTCATTCCTTATTGTACAATCCATCTACAAGGCCTTCCTTTCTCTACTACCCAGTCCCTCGAAATCCTCCCCCTTACCAGTGTGCATGCATAAGGAATCTATCTATTAATTGTCTTTCATTCTTGGCTAAGGTTTTGCACTGTCTCTCTTCATAGTGCTCATTATCTCATTCACTTCCCACATAGGCTCACTAGTTCACACACTTGAAGTACGCCCATTCATGAGCAACTTCACATCAACAACACCATGCTTGTATGCATGAACCCCAACATTGATAGCATGAGAAGGTTCGAGGTACTACGACTGACATTACCTCCAACAAAAGGAAACATAATACTCTTACATATCCTTATCCCACACTTCATAACCACACAAGAGGACTTCCTCACCAACCTTCTTACATGCATTCAATGATTAGTTTAATGAGTCAAGGGAGGTAGATGGCTCTATTTAAGGCACATGGAGTAAAGGAGATGAAATCTAAGGCTGACACTTGGAAATAGAGGACTTACTTACCCTTAGTCCCCCTTTCCTCTTCCCATCTGATGGAAACATTGCCTCTTTCATCCATGTGCTCTTTGCAGCTAGCTCAAACAATTTTATTTTAATTGCCAATAATTATACTTACAAAGATTAAGCCTACCACATGGCCCTTATATGCATATTTACATTTGATATGCTTGATGATTTATTAGACGAGCTTTGTCCTTGAGCTCCACACTAGAAGTACTTACAACGCATGCTTATAATACATTTGCATTTCATACATAGTCTCGTTTAAAACATTACAAGGGTCAAATCTTAGGACATTACATATAAAGCTTAACATATAGCTAATTACCTTGTAACTTTTGCAAACCTATCCAAAGACGTTATTTGTGCTCTTCCTCATTTTGAGAATAAATCATAATTTCATCCATGAATACCAATACAACTTATCCAAATCCTTCCAAAATACAACATTCATTAGTCTCATTAACACACCAAGTGCATTGGTTAGTCCATAAAGTAAGACCAAGAACTCACAATGTTTGTATCGGGTTCTAAAGTTGGTCTTTGGTATATCTAATTCTTCTACCTTTATATGATGGTATCCCAACCTTAAATCTATTTTTAAAAATAATTTTATTCCCTTGAGTTGGTCGAATAAATCATCAATCCTAGGTAATGGATACTTGTTTTTAATTATGACCTTATTCAACAATCTATAGTTAATACACATGCAAAACATATCATCCCTTTTTCTTGACAAACAATACCGGTTCCCCATAAGGAGATACACTTAGATGAATGAAGCCTTTTTCCAATAACTCATGTAATTACATTTTGAGTTTAATAAGTTCATTAGTCTCCAACATATAAGGTGCTTTTGATATTGGAGTTGCTCTGGGCATTGGGTCTATTTTGTAATTTACTTACCTAATCAATGACAATCATGGAAATTTTTATGGAAACACATCTATAAATTCTCTCACAACATACAACCGATATGTTTCCATACTCGATTCATTTGATGATTCGTTGATGTGAACAAGGTAACCCTTGCTACCTTTATGCATACTACACTTAACTTGCATTGTTGAAGTTTTCCTCACTAGCATTGGGGTTTTATCCTCTTGGATCCTCCTAGCTAATCCTTCATCATAAAAAACTCAACCTTCTTCTTGAATAAATATACCTTAGCGTGATGGAGGTTTGACCAATCTTGTCCAATTATTCCATCGTAGGACCCCAAGCTAAATCATGGAAACAATTGGTGCTCGTCCAACCACATGTATATACTATACATTGGCCAACTACCTAATTGATCCACTTCTTGTTGCCATTTTCCATCTTCACCTTCCAAGGATCATAGAGCTTTTTTACGTGAAGCTTACAATTGGGCACCACATTAGGGGATATGAAATTGCAAGTGTTTTTTGTGTCAATCAAGAAGGTGTATGTTTGTCCATAAATATTACCTTGGGCATAAACTAGGGAAGTTTGATTTTGTTCTTATCGATCATCCATAACTATATAAATTTTACCTTTAACTACATCACCCGCGTTGTCCTCGAGCTCTAAATAATTCATTGTTCCTCTTGTTTGGTTCTTCCTTTTAGGACATTGGTAGGCTTTATCTCTTAAAACTATACATCCACAAGAATTTATATTTGGATTGGTAAACCAAATATTTTCCCTTGGGATGTCTTCTTTTTTGAATTTAGGTTCATGGTGTTGGATTAAAATTCCTCTACTCAAATCTCCTTCTTCGGGTCTTCTAACAATTGATTCATTGATTAAGTATGCCACTCAATTATTTCCTCCAACATGATTCGTCTCCACACAATGCATCTCTTAATATCACCCATATTAGGGCTTTATGCATGAAGGTATGAACTGTATCCCTAACATGATCTCTACATCCTCCATTAAATCTTCTGACTTGCTTCTCTTCATTGAGTCCATTGGCATACTTGTCTAGTTCCACGAGATTTTGTTTGTATTCTCCATCCATCATATTATCTTGCTTCGGTGTATAATATTCATCCTTTTTTCCATGATAATACATTTCACCTAGACACTTGCCTTCAAAATTCTTAAAAATTCCCTATTCTAGATTTTCTTTAGAAACTTTCTCTTTCTTATTTTTTTGGTCCCACTTGAGGTTTGCACCATCCTTAGTTGATAACTAGCAAATTTGGTCGTCTCTAAGGAGTTGAAGTCATACAACAACACATGTCTCTTAATGTTGACTAACCATGCCTCTGCTTCATTCCCTCTAAGGTAGGTGTCTTCTGCTTCCTTAATTCATATCTTAACTTTCGACGTTTTACTGAATTTTCTCGGCTAGGGTTCTCTTATACCAAGGATCTCTTTTTCTTGTTCTTTTATTTAGAACCCAATGACTCTAGCATTCCTTTGATTTCACAAAGTTATGTTGATTTCTCGTTCACTTGACATCTCAAGGGCTATACCTCTCGTGTTAATTCCTTAGGATTCTGATTACCATTAAGAGAGGGATGATCCTCATTGGGTCCCATGTTTTGACTTTAGGTTTGTGAACTAGAGACATCCATGTTTAGTCTCCTATTTGAATCTTTAAAAAGATTGAATTTATTAGTTCCAATAAATGATATTTTAAGTTTTGTGCTTTGTGTGAGGTGATGTTACATAACATATTAAATAGATGGTTCACTAGATTCAAAGTTCATAAAACTTGCATTTCCACATCATTATAATCATTCTCTCTCTCTTTCTCTCTCTCTCTCTCTCTCTCACACACACACACACACACACACACACACACACACACACACACACACACACACACACACACACACACACACACACACACACACTAAAAATCCAAGGCCGACTCTCCCATAAAATCCAAGGCTAACTCTCCCATGGCGAACCTCTAAAATCCAACGCTATCTCTCCCATAAAAAAAATCTACGAACTTTGATCCAAGGATATGCATATACAATATTTTTTTCAATGGTCACATACGAGAGTTTTAGTAACTTAAGAGTGTTGTTGCATCCCCACCTAATGTATGCGTTTATTGCACATGGCCTCACTGAGTGATAAAATAGCAACATCGATGCAATTAAGGGAATTTTTTGCTTAATTAACCATGAATGCTCTCCTTGTGTCTTCAACTAGTGTTTTGTTCTTATTATTCAGGTGATTCTCCTAAACTACAAATATTCCCAAAGGTATATGCAATCTACATCAACAATATTGTTCTACCTGACATTGGTAAACCTAATATATAATCATGATTATCATATTTATTATTACTTAATAATTATAACAAATATAAAATTCATCAATAAATAATTATTTAAAAGAAACTAAATGTATTGCACATGCATAATGAAATTGCGAAAATAATTTTACATGTATAATTATGAAAGAAGAGAATTAAATGGATTTGAATGATTTTTTTTTGAACAAAACAATTATTCTTATATTAAAATAAGGCCTCAATCGAATTGTTTAGTGAGACAATACACAATTTATATAAGTGGTTTGTCACGCGCACTACAAAATTTCTCAAAACTTCAACACTTCCATCTATTCATTGTGCTAGACTTACAGTTCTAGAGCCACCACTGTTTATGTTTCTATTATATTGTTGAACAAACTCACATAACATAAGTACAACTTTATAAAACATTTTATTATCCAAAAATTAAAGGAGATTATGCCCACTAAAGTCTTCCCAATTGCTACCAAACTTATATGATTGGATCACAAAGGATTGATTTTTTGCTTGGGCCTATTTTTATTGCATCGTGTCTTCCTCTGATTGTCATGTCCCGATTTTGACCCTTTGGAAGTTTTAAAATTGATTATGTATATATTGTAAATGTTGCGCAGAGGTGATTTTCATTACTATGCTTCCTGCACACCATGAAATAGGCTTGACATGATATTTTTGAAGACTTGTAAATATCACTTTGAAGATTAATAAAAGGTCCAAGGATGACTAAGAAAGAGCACCCAAGGGGCTATGAGTCCACTAGAGAGAAAGAGGTGAGGGGGTCCACACCATGTAATAGACTTGACATGTATTTTTGAAGACTTGCAATTATTACTTTGAATATTAATAAAAGGTTCAAGGCTAACTGAGAAATAACACCTGAGAGGCTATGAGTCCATTAGAGATAAAGAGGTAAGGGGGTCTACACCATGAAATAGACTTGACATGATATTTTTGAAGACTTGTACTTATCACTTTGAATATTAATAAAATGTTCAAGGTTGACTGAGAAAGAGCACTTGAGGGTCTATTAGTCCACTAGAGGGGAAGAGATGAGGGATTCCAAGTGGATGATTATTAACACTACCTACCTATCTCTCCTATTCTTGCATTTCTTATATACCACACATCTTAACTCAACTCTCCACTCTTTTAACGCCAATGATGGTTTGTTAGAAGGCCTAGTTTTATTTGAATAGAAACATGAGAGTGGGATGGGGGTGAGGAGTGGAAAGATTCCATCTATTTTGGAAGTCTAACGACATCCCTACTAGCATGCACCCAATAAGAGTTTGAATAGGACTATTTTCCCTCTCATCAACCATGGAGAAGGAGGATATTCAAATTAAGAGAGTTTTGGCTTGGGGTGATGTGCTATATTGGGGATAAACTATTACTATATATGAAAACCAATGAATATATCCTTATGATGGGGGTAGGAATAATAGATAAACCAACATAGTCATTACAAGAATAATTTCCATACATTATAGGTTGTTGATCATAAAATATCCAAGAACCAGATTCTACTAGAAAGAAATCTATAAGGGGCCAGTAGTTTGGGCTCCTACCACACATATTGAACAACATTGAGAAGAAGATGATTATTGAGGTTTTGTGGAGTAGATAAGGGCGTATCTTTTTGTGTTGTATGAGGCAATAGAGGGAGTGCCATAGTTGGATTGACTAAATTATTAGTGATAAAATTTATGTAGTGAGTTTTTTTTGTTGTTGGTCTTGGAAGCAATTTTGGATGGGGCGAGTGCTCTAAAAGCCTTGAAACTCTTTACCTTTTCCTTGGTGGTCTCATAGCCCTACTAGGGGGTGGAATCCATAGAGGCCTACCTAGAGTTGGTTGGAAAATTGCTCACACTTAGTGAGTTGCTTGCATTAGTTGCCGATAATATAAGTATTATATCTTTGCTCTGAAAATATTCCATTATCTTTGAATACAAAGATGTTTTACTTATGAGGAATTGCATCGAGTTTACCTGCATTATATAAACTTGTTGTTTGAAAAATATTTGTGAAAATGTATTAGAAGAATCTAATTCTGTTGATAATATAAGTATTATATCTTTACTCTGGAAATATTTTGTTATCTTTGAATATAAAGATGTTTTACTTATGAGTATTTGCATCGAGTTTACCTACATAATATAAAATCATTATTTGAAAACTATTTGTGAAAAATTATTAGAAGAATCTAATTCAATTGTCCATTAAAAGAACTTGAAGGACCTAATCCTCTACTTATTTAGATTGATAATCAATAAAGTATCTTCTGTGCATGTAATTTGTATTTTTGTTGGTGGTCTACATTACTTGGTTGATTTAGCCCTAAGATTGTATTCCTCGATATGTTTAGATGAAAACACTTCCAATAAACCACTCCCTTTTCTTGCAATATCACCCAAAAGGATTAATATCCATAGATCAATTGAGCCTAAATCATATTGGGTCATATTGAAAACCCAATAAACCTTATATTGCGAGTCTGTGAGTTTCATCATGAGTGTATGTTAAAAATTGTACCTTGGACAAGTGTTTCCCACATAGGCTTGGCATCTAGCATGTGGGGAAATGTCCAAAGTGGTCCCTAGTACATTAACTTTACAAGATATAAAGTTAAAAGTGATTTTTGAGAATATTTCATGAAAAGTATGACTTAAGAGACTTTATATCACAACCGTTGATCTAGATGGCCCAAGATTAAATATCAGCCATTAGATCTTCAGGTTAATTGAATTTTCATTGAGATGAAAAAAAGGCAACCTAGGGATTGAGGCACCCCAATTGAGACATTCATGTGCTTTGAATGAATATAGAGAGAGATATCAAAGAAAAGAGGAAGTGGAGGCGATTTTGTTGCTAGGGCATGAATTCCAAGGCAGGGAACTGACATGCAAATCGAGGAGAAGAGTACAACATTAAATTAATATGTACTGTATAGATTATAACAGACCATACAACTGAAAGATGCCACAAAAATCGAGGGTGACTGTTGCATTATTTTCAAGGAAGATTTGGTACATAAATCGAGGCAACCAATATGCACAAATGTCTGTGCATTTATTACATCACACATGCACGATTTTTGAGGCACCATAGTACAAAATTTATTGTTGTAGCTGTTATACATAGTTTGGATTTCTAGGCACAAAAATCGAGGAGCAGATTGGGCACTGTTTTCAAGGATGTGTCCGTTGGCATGGAAATAGAGATAAGTCTATATTTAATGCTGATGTATTCTACTGTAAAAAGAAATTTTGTCTGAGCTATGAAGTAATAAAAACTCACTCTCTCACTATTTTTCCCCTTGTGGGTCTTTCCAGGGGCTATTTTCCCAAAAATCTTCGAGTCATATTTTTCTGGGTGTGAGCATTTATTTCTATTCTATATTGCTGTAAAAGAATCCTTGTGTTTCCTGTTATAAATTTATGCTTATGCTATTTACATTTTCAATAGAGAAAAATATGTGGGTTGGGAATTAAACAATGAAAATTTATTGAGACTTGAAATCGGGTTGGGGTTTGAGAATTTTTTACATGGTATTAGAGTTGCAAATAATATAAGAGTGGAAAACACCAGGAAAATAATAGATCTGAGAGAGAGAGTTAATTTCTTCACCAAAACAAAGATTTGGACTCAGATATCAGTTGTGAAGGTCAATGGCTACAATTTTAAGGGTTGAGGACAGATTGGATGGGGCTGAAAATTTTATCCCATGGAAAGAGAGGATAGTGTTGCTTTTGTAGGAGTGTGAGTTATGGGACATTGTAAACAACACACAAACGAATCCTGTGATAGTGCCTACAAATACTACTCTTTTGGACGCATACACTAAGAAAAATATTAAGGATAAAAGAATAATCCTTGATGCCATAAAAGACCATGTGATCCCACATGTGTCAGGTAAATCCAATGCCTATGAGATGTGGGAGTCCTTAACTGAACTTTACCAAAATTCCAATGAAAACCGTAAAATGGTATTGAGGGAAAAACTGAAAGGCATAAAAATGACCAAGACTGAAAATGTTTTCACTTATATTATGAAGATAACTCGGGTCAGAGATGAACTAGGTGTTGTTGGGAGTTTATTGTTGACAATGAACTTGTGAGGACTACTTTGAATGGTGTGACCAAGCAATGGGATGTCTTTGTTGAGGGCATTGTTGCAAGAGAAAATATTCCCAAGTGGGATCATCTTTGGTATGATTTCATACAGGAGGAAACTTGAAGAGGATGTGTAGGGGAGTTAATCCAACAATAATGATGAGGAAAAAGTGGCTCTTGCTATGAAGAGCAAGAAAAAGTCCAAGAAGGGTTCCAAGGGTGGGACCATGTCCAAGGGTGAAGGGAAAAAGGACATGATAAAAGTCAAGTGCTTTGCATGTCACAAGATGGGACACTATGTATGTCAGTGTCCTAACAAGAAAAAGAAACAAGATGTAGCTTCAACGGAAGTGGAAGAGTTTTCCACTAAGTTCGAGAATGAGTTTTCCTTATTGATTTGTCTTTCCTCTAGTGCGACATCTATTGGTGTGTGGTATATTGATTCCAGAGCCTCCCACCATATTACAGGTGTGCGTGAGCACTTTACAGGTTTCATTGACAGGGGTGTAAATCTTGAGGTAGTGCTTGGTGATGACTCCATAGTCAAGGAAATTAGGATTGTGACAATGTTATTTCAAAGGGTGTCACAACCACACATGTTAGTGAGAGATTTCTTTTATGTTTCGGGCTTGAAAAAAAACCTGATATTAGTTTCTACCATTGAGAATAGGGGATACGAGGTGGTGTTCCGTGATCGACATGTCCTCATGTATTCTAAGGGATCCAATATCACTTCTTCCAAAGTGATTGGGATTCAACATGAGAAGCTATACATGCTTATGTTTCATCTAGTTAGAGCATTGATACACAATACCACCAACAACGACTTATGTGAGCTATGGCATAGGAGGATGGTCCATTTGCACCATGGGGCTTATAGAGTATTGGGAGAGATTGTTACCGGGGTACCAGATTTCAGTACAGAGCACCATGATGTGTGCAAGGGGTGTGAACTAGAGAAGTACACTAAGACTACTTTTCCAAGAAGTGACAATGGGGTAGCAGGCATACTTGATTTGATACATTCTGATGTATGTGGTTCTATGTCTTCTATCTCGTTGAATGGATATGAGTACTATGTCACATTTATTGATGAATTTTCTAGGAAGACTTGGATTTTCTTCATGAAGACCAAAGGATAGGTCTTCAAGTGGTTCCAAGAGGACAATGTGGGTGAGTATACCTCCGATGAATTCAATTATTTATGTGCAAAAGAAGGCATTAAAAGAGAGTTGACAGTTCCTTATAAGCCATAGCAGAATGGGGTTGCAGAAAGGAAGAATAGGGCAATAGTTGGGGCTGCAAGAGCCATGCTACATGATCAAGGGCTACCATTATTTCTTTGGGCTGAGGCATGCAACACTAAAGTTTATCTGCATAACATGAGTCCACATAAAGCATTGGGGAACAAGACTCATGAGGAGGCTTTCTCTAGGAAGAAGCCTGTGATTGGACACTTTAGGATATTTCAATGTCTGAATTATTCACATGTCTCTTTAGAGAAGAGGGAAAAGCTAGAACCCATGACAAAAAAGGGTATTTTTGTTATGTATAGCGAGACCACAAAGGATTTTTAGATATACATTCCCTCCTTGAGGAAGACAATTGTGAGGCGGGATGTCAGATTTGAGGAGGACAAAGCCTTTAGGAGGTCACGATATTTTGAGCAGGGGGAGAAACAAGCTCCTTAGCTTCAAGTGAGTTCACCACAGGGTGCAATATCACAGAGTTCAAGATCAATGGTTTTAGGGGTGATTGGTTCACCGGTTACAGGGTCACAGTTCAATGGTCCACAAATTACTAGTTCATGGGGTATAGGTTCTCAGACGACCACAAGATCATATTCTTGAGGTGATGGGTTTGAGGAGGAGGAGTCCCCTCCACAGGAGGCTACTTCAGAGAAGAGGAAGCCAAAATGGATTCAAGACACCTTGAAGGAAGCTCGAGGATCTGTGGGGAATTCCAACAAGGTTGTCAGAGAGAGTAAGCCTCCAGAGAGATTATGTAGCTATTTAGCTATGGTGAGTAACATCAGTGAGTTTGAGCCTTCCACTTTTGAGGAGGACGTATATCAATAGGTCTGGAAGGATTCCATGGTGGAAGAGTATAATTCCATCGTAAATAATGATGTGTGGGAGGTTATTACAAGACTTGAGGGGAAGTCAGTGGTGACTTCTAGGTGGCTCTATAAAATCAAGCATGGTGTTAATGGAAGCATTGAGAAATACAAGGCTTGGTTTGTGGCTCGAGGGTTTTCACAGGTAGAGGGAATCGATTATGATGAGACCGTTGCTCTAATTTCTAGATATACTTCAATTGGGGCAATGATCTACATTGCAGCAGAGATGGGTTGGGAGATCCACCAAATGGATGTGAAAACCGCAGTTCTGAATGGTCTTATATAAGAGGAGGTGTACATTGAGCAACCACAGGGCTTGGGGGTACATGAGAGAGAGTGTCATGTGTGCAGGTTGAAAAATGAATTACATGGTCTGAAGCAAGCTCCTAGAGCTTGGTATTTGAGGATTGATACCTATTTGTAGCATATGGGTTTCGAGAAGAGTGAGGTGGATCCCAACCTTTACTACATTCGGGTTGGCGAGGATCCTCTTATTCTTGTGCTTTATGTAGATGATCTCTTCATTGTAGGGGCAGAGCGACTCATAGATGGTTGCAAGAAAAGTCTTTCTTTAGAGTTTGAGATGAAAGATATTGGATTGATGCATTATTTCTTGGGGTTAGAGGTTTGGCAAGAGCTAGGACACATTTTTTTGGGGCAGGGAAAGTATGCAGTTGAATTTCTGAAGAGATTTTAGATGGAGGATTGTAGGCCTATGTCCACACCCATGATTACCAATTGGAAGAAGCTTAATGCTTCTGAGTGGAGTTGTTTAATCCCATGATATATTCTCATTTGGTAGGTTCTTTGATGTATTTGGTCAACATTAGGCCATAAATTTGTTTTGTTGTCAACACTCTTAGTCAGTTTATGGTGGAGCCTATGAGAGTGCATTGGGTGGTAGAAAAACATGTGCTCAGGTACTACAAGGTATGGTGGATTATGGTTTGGAATATGTGAGAGGGGATGGAGTCATATTGATAGGTTACACATGCTCATATTTGGCAGGATGTGTTGTTGATAGGAAAAGTACTTCAGGGTGCTGTTTTAGATTGGGTTAAGCATTTGTGTCTTGGTTTAGTCAAAAACAAAAGTTGGTGGCACTGAGTTTTGCTGAGGCAGAGTACATGACAACCAGTCAGTCTAGTTGGGAAGCCATATGGATTCACAAGTTATTGGTTGGGTTATTTGGTGTGCAGTTGAGGCCTACGATGATTTACTGTGACAATCAAAGTTGCATAAAACTCTTTGAGAATCCAAATTTTCATGACATGTATAAACACATTTAGATTAGATACCACTTCATTTGGGATAGTGTTCAAAGAGGGGCAGTTGAGCTTCAATACATATTGTAATGTCCCTGATCTGAACCCTTTGTAATTGAACATATAGGCTGGTGAGCCATTGGTACCAATTGTAAATGTAAATGTACATATAGGCTAGTGAGCCGTTGGCACTAAGTTTTGGTGTTGCATGCACTTGAGTAGTGCACAAAGAATTACTATCAAAGACAAAGTGTGCACATTTCACAATGTTGCATGCACCTGGGTAAGTGCGCACATTTCACAGTGTTGCGCACACTTGGGTAAATGCGCCAGAATGAAACGAGAGTGCACACTAAGTTGAGTTATATATATATACATATGTATGTATGTATGTATATGTATCGAGGCCGAAGAGTCTGTGTGATTATGAGGATGATGAGCTGGGATGCATAGGAGTGCGCCTATCCATGTAAATATAATCACAATTATTAATATAATATTACATCGCTATGCACATAGAGACTTAGACGAAAAAAATGGGGGGCTAAATCCACCAGAAAACAGAAAAGGGGGTGGCACGTAAGTCTTAGGGAATATTTGGAGAGGGAGTAATGGAGAGCGAAGTAGGTCAGAGTTGCAGGTTCACGTGTTAGGGTTTTTACTTTTCTCAAGCGATCTAAAATGACAACGTTATGGGTGGAAACGTCAGGAAATTCAAAGTCCTCGGGTCATCTCAACGACATAGGATGGAGGGAGTAGCCGACATTCAAGGATGCAGTGCTGGGTAAAGCGTAAAATAAATCAGAGGATACTAAAATTGGGGGTGTAAGAAATGACAACAAGGAAAATACTACAAAGCAAATCAATCCTTGATCTGACAAAACAAAGGTGAATGGTTGTCATGCTTGCACAACAAAAAATCCAAGGTATGAAGTTACTTCTTCCAGTATTGGTAACTACATACAACACATGAAGGAACATGCTTTAATAGGAAAAATCATGGGGATCTGGCCATTAGAAAGAGCCCTCACAGGGTGGGTGAGCTCCAGATGGAAGGTAAAGGGGAAGGTAGATCTAAAGCTAGGATCCAAGGGCTTCTTTACAACCATTTTTTCTAATCCTCAAAATAGGAATAAGGTGTTTGATGAAGGGCCTTATTTCTTCAATTCTGCTTGCATCCACCTTCACTACTAGACAAAGAGATTTTCCTTGGAGAAGGAAGACTTCATGGCAAGCCCGGTTTGGATAAGGCTATATTCTTTACCTCAAGAATTATGGGAAACAAAGACATTGGAAGGAATAGTTAACACCTTGGGATCATTCATTAAAATATCTGAGGTCATGAAGGCTGTGAAATACATCTCGTATTCCCATATATGTTTCTACATGAATGTAGCAGGAGCCCACCTGGAAGAAGTAACAATATCCCACTAGGATAATGAATGGAGTCAATCAGTGGACTATGAACACATCGCCTTTAGGTGTAGGAAATTCCATGTTCATGGTCACTTGTTTCGTGATTGTTCGATGAACACAAAGTAAAATGACACTAAAAAACAAGAAGGAACAAATGGATAAGGTTTTACTAAAATCCAAGGAAAATGGAAGGGGCGCGAAGACAAGGAAACCAGACAACCAAGGAAGCGGGCACTAATATAAATAAATTCTAAATCCTAGAGGAAATCAACCGAGATAGTGAAGATCAAACTCGGGAAGAAGAAAAGAAAAAGAAGATTAATATATTGGATACCCCAAAGGTTCTAGATCCAAAATAAAACTCAGGAGAAACAAAAGAAAAACCATATCCTCAAGAAAAACCAAGGGAGCTAAAAGAAATAGAAATTGAAATGAAAGACCAAGAGGACTCGATCACAGAAGACTAAGACAAAGGGGATTATGAGATGGAAATGGAAAATGATGAAAGGCATACAAAAAACTGAAATCAAGATCATGGAGAATAGGAAGCAATGATCAGAACTAACGATCAACCTACTAATATCCATGAGGAATCACAAAATAACAGTGGGAAGGAAATATCCCTAGGGACTCTAGCAAGTATATTGGGTGGATTGATGGTCAAAACCAATCCCCTAAAGATCCTATAGAAAACCCCCAGTGAATAAAAAAGGAGGGGTAGAAAACCCTACATACAGGTGATTAAAGAAATGAGAGCACACCTAGTTGACTCGAGCCAAATGGTAGGCCTCCTGGAAAGGTACTTCAAAACCCAACATAAGTGATATCATGAAGCTCATATCATGGAATTTTCATGGTTTGAATGCCCCTTCCAAACATAGAATTCTCAAAAAAAGGATAACTCAAGAAAAGGAAGAGATAGTAATGATCTAGGAAACAAAGTGTGATAAAGAAGCCATGGTAAATATAGCAAAGAAAGTCTGGAGAGAGTGTGAGGTAGATGTGATGGATTCATAAGGTGCATCTGGTGGCTTGGCTATCCTATGGGACCCAAAGAAGTGGAAGTTGGATATGTTCACAACCTTCCCAAGGATCCTCATGATGAGATTTATTGGGGTAGGGTATCAAACCCATGGCTTCATATCGAATTCCTATGGTCCACAGACACCCCATCTTAAGATAAATTTTATCGATTCCCTAAACAATATTGGGGCCACATTTCACGACCAATGCTGGGTTATTGGGGGAGAATTCAATATGATCATTTCACTCTGGGATAAAAAAGGAGGAGTTAGGCACCTAGAGGACAAGAGTGAATCCCAAGACTAGATTTAGAGCAATAGTCTAATCGATATTCACACCAGTAATGGCCGTTCACCTGGAGCAATACGAGAAGGGATGCCAAAAAAATCTCAGGTCAACTAGATATATTTTTGACGTTGGAAGACTTATTCTAATGCCGACAAGAAATATCAACGAAATTCCTCCCATTCTATGACTGATATGACTAACTGATCTGCCTCTCCTAGGAGGAATATTTAGCTCCCCATCCAAAGCCTTTTTTCTTTGAAAAGTTTTAAATGGAACATAAATATTTTATGCCGAATATTGAAACCTCGTGGGATGAGAACCCAAATTTGTATGGCACCAAAATGTACCAAGTTCAGAAGAAGTTGAAACATATCAAACTCAAAATCAAGAAATGGAACAAGGAAGTGTTCAGGAACCTATTTGAGGAAAAAAATGGTCGGAGGCAGAGATGGCGACAATTCAACTGGAAGCAACAACAAGAGATCGAACAAAGGATACCAATGAAAGAGAGGAACAACTCAAACTAGAATTAGATAAGAGAGACACTTAGGAAGAGATCCTCTCGCATAAAAAATCCAGAGTAAGGTGGATGGAAGAAGGAGATAGGAATACAAAATTCTTCCATAACTCCCTATTGCAAGGAAGAAATAAAAACCAGATCATGACTATTACCAAACCCTCTGGAGAGTGATTAGAGTCCACATAAGACATAGAAATGGAATTGGTAAGTCATTTTAAACTTTTTCTTACGGAACCAGAAGGGAATTGGGAGAAGGCTATCAAAAATATCACAAGAGGTATCCCAAAGCTAGTCACCCTGAATCAAAACTAATTTTTAATGAGACAAGCCTTAATAGAGGAAGTGGAAAGGATGACGATGGAAATTAAAACTGGTAAGGCCCCCGGACCAGACGGGTTCACAACTAAATTCTTCCAAAAATGCTGGAAAATCATAGGGAAATACATTTGGGAAGTAATAGAAGAAAAAAGATCATCCAGGTATATTCTCAAAGCCTTCAATGCCACCTTCATTGCCTTAATCCCAAAGGAAAAAGAGGTAAATACATCAGATAAATTTAAACCAATAACATTATGCAATTTCATCTATAAGATAGTCTCTAAACTCATTTCTAACAAACTCAAAATCTTACTTAAAACCATCATTTCCAAGGAACAAAGTGGTTTTGTAGAAGGGAGACAGATCCTCGATGTGATAACAATCACGAATGAAACTGTGCACTCCATGCAGAAATAAAAAAAGCAGGAATTCTCATAAAATTAGATATGTCAAAGGCATATGACCGCATAAACTGGCGATTACTGTGAAAAATGCTAGAGGCCTTTGGCTTTGCAGAGGAATGAGTGCGTTGGATTTATGGACTAATATCTGTTGATGGGCGAAATTAACCGTCCGTCAATTAGGAGAGTGGAACCGGTCCGGGGTTGTCTAAATAACCCAAGCCGTTTGGAATGGACCACCCTGACAAGTTTAACGGCTCTGTTGGCCGCTCTAAGGTCTTCTATGAAAACCAAAGAGAGAAATGATTTGAGCTAAGAAATCTAACTAAAGGTGTATAAAACAAACTAAACTACAACTAAGTACAAGAAACTAACTAAAATAGAGGAAACTAGAAACTAATAAAACAAAGAAAAGGAACTAATACACTAAATACTAATTATTCTATACAATCCGCTAATTACAATTATAATAACTCAAATCAACTACCTAATTATCAGCTGCACTATTTCTTATTCACAAATGTACACTATGGACAACCTACAGATTTGATTAAAACCTGCAAAAATCATGTGCATTTTCTGCCCTAAGACAACTAAGAATCTCTTTTTGATTTTTATATTTTATGAAGAAGAAACAAATATTACCGAAATTAAACAATCTAATATATTTTACTGAAATTAAACAATTTGATATAAATCTAATTAAACTATTATCTATATTAAACTACTTAATCAAAACAATAAACAACTAACTAATTGACCTGGAAACGCTCCAAATCTGCCCTGTGTAGGATGACTTCTTAAGCTGTTTGGAGGAAGAAATTCACACCA
>SNQJ01S0006067.1:194812-221982 GCA_010110895.2 Picea sitchensis
ATGGAGGAGTTTTCACGCTTTCAGTCGTGAAAACTAATTCGAAACGAAATTGCAAACATCGCATAGAATGAAAATATCGTCTCTTTGCAAAATGCGACAGTAATTTGAAGTTCAAGAGACATAGGTGTAGGCAGCTTTTAGGGAAATTAAAAAAATTGAGTTGGCTGCCAACAATATCCTAAACATTCTTCTCAATCCTAGTTAACATATCTCCTTAAATTTTTTTTAACCCAACGAGAGTAATCAGACAAGGGAATCGTCTCTCTCCTTATCTCTATATCATCCTAGTGGAAGGGCTTGAAAGATTGCTCCAAAAGGCTGTGATTGAAAAGAAAATCCAAGGGATAAAACTTTAAAAGGAGGTAGACCCGGTGTCCCAGCTCCAGTTTGTCGACAAAAACCTTCTCATGGGTGCACCCATAGTTAAGGAAGCTAGATCTATCAAGAGCATCCTAAACATATACAAAGAGGCTTGAAATATGGTTATAAACCTCACTAAATATCAAGTTTTTTTCTTTAACACTCTGGTTGCTGTCCAAAGAAACATAGATTTGATTCTCGGGTTCCAAAGAGCTAGCCTCCCTTCTAAATATGTGTGAGCCCCGTTAATTCATAAATCTATCAGGAATACCTCATGGCAAGAGTTGTTGGAAAAACTTGAAGAAAAGTTAAACAATTGGACCCATCGGTTCGTCACCCTACCGGGGAGAGTTATTCTTATCAAATTCATCCTAAAATTCAACCTTCCTATGGTTGATTCTCACAGGAAAAGTTCTGACATGGGATAAGCTAAGAAAGAGAGGGTACAAAGGCCCCTCCATATGCATGTTATGCAGAGAGGACGAGGAAACTCTCAATCATCTCCTTTGTACTTGCACAAAAGCGAGAAATATATGGGATAACGGGGCAATGCTATTCCACAGAGCTGGAGGTGGCATATATGACACAACCAGTCTAACCCGTAGATTGGCTAGTCAAACCTTTCAAAAAAATTATCCTAAACAAAACATGGGAGATGTTTCCAGACATATTTATGTGGAACCTATGGAAATAAAGAAACAAAATATTTTTTAAACAAAATTCTCTATCAAATCAACTAATTTGGAACTATATTAAAGAAAATGTGCAAGAAAATATAGCTTAGGGTACCTGGTTTACAAAAGACCGTATTATACCAGTGGAGGAAGAAGATATCTTCACATAATGGTGCCTATAATTGGCTTACTAGTAAGTGAACAAAGCCCCCCCTCGCAACAGGAAAAATTCTCACCGAGATTGGCTTCGACCGGTAGAAGTAATTACCAAGCTAAACTTCAATGGAGCGTCAAAAGATAACCTGGGAAAATTAGGAGTGGGAGGACTCCTGAGAGACTCTGAAGGTCCAATTTTAGCCATGTTCACAAGTAAATTGGGTCACAATTCCAACAATGGTGCAGATCTAGAAGGCCTTCTCAGAGGTCTCGGCATGGCCAAAAGTCAGGGAATAAAAAGTATGATAACAAAAGGTGACTCGCTCCTTATCATATCGACTCTTAAACATTTTATGGATGGATCAAACCTATAAAATCTCTCTACAAACTGGAAACTATCTCACGGTCGAGCTTAGATTGCCGAACTAATTCATAACTTCCTCATGATTATCCCACACAAGTTGCAAAGTAGTGTAAACTCAATGGCTAACTGCTTGGCCAAACAAGGGATCCAACAAAGGATTCGATTGTCGAGGTGGAAGCTGGGGGACCCCACTAACCAACCCATATGGTAGGAGGCCACAAGATTAAGTAAAGTCAACATGGGTCATCACTGGACGAGAAATGGAAACGACAAGACAAAAACAATTGAGTTGGAGAAACTCAACGCAACAACAATCGAGATGGAGTAGGACAGGGGATCAACAGGTGAGGTAGAGCAAGCCACACAGACACATGACAAGACAATGGAAACAACTAGTGCGCATGAAGAATCAGTAGTTGGCTTGCAACACCATATGGGTACTTGGTAAGATGAGAGGAATCATTTTGAAGGAGGGGTCGTCGAACATGTTGACGATGCCAACTTCATGTATTGATAGGATGAGTACATTAGCGGAGCTTTGGACGAGACACGAGCTCTCATTGCAGCTCGAGGGTGAGTCTTGTTGTCTTAGGAGGGATAAAAACAATAAATGGAGCATGTAGAAGGTACAAATCGAGGGTGGGAAGCATATTCATGGAATTATGGGAGGTTACGAGGATCAATGTGAAAGTACTATAGGTACAACCTCCCCCTGGGTGAATCATACGGTAGAAATCATGAAATGATCCCTGAAGAAGATGGAATGACAAAGTTACATTGGGAATGTTTCCCTTTGTGGGTTCTTCTTATTGATAAATAGGAATGTGCCTTATTGGGTTATTCTTATTGACAATTATCCATTCGGACTGAAAAAGGGGTAAACTATCACCAGAGAGATGTGCCTTCAAATTTCATTTCGGCGAGCATGAAGGGAAACGAGATCGCTCGACAATCTTTTCAATTTTAGGGAGTTTGAAAAGAGATTAAAGAAGACTCCAGGGGGGCTCCTTTTCGCATGTAATCTAAAGGAGGCCAAAAAGGATAAAGAATCTCTTGCTAGATGTCACTTTCATAGTTTAAGTGAGCTTGAAAGAAGACAAACCATACTCTGGGGGAGTCCCATGGGTATAAGCCAGAAAAATAATGAATAAGAAAGACGAGGCTTCAACACAAAGTCATGGCGGGACTAAACAAGACTCCCATGCCTATGAAGTACTTCGATATCGGCACCAAATTACAAACAAGGATCTAACTAGGATTCCCATGGAAGGAAGGCTCTACCACATAAAGTACGATACACTTATAAACAAGGAAGGTTAGTGTCACAATTTAGTGGGGTCGATCCTAAGGCCAAAAGAACCAAGAAACGGATAATGAAAAAATGCAATTCGGGAAAAATCTAACGTATATTTCAGTTTCTAGGTCAATACCTGTCAGAATGGATCAATGCGATGAACAAATGTCAAATAAAAATGTCTCAAAGATCTTGCATATAAGGCCAATAACACTCATCCAGAAGTTAATAAATCCAATACATATAGAAACTTTGGAAAATAAGAGGTGCTACTGAATACGAAACTTGAAGACAATAAACCTAGACTGTACACCATGGTACAAGGCACCACACAACCTTACGAGTCATGCATGGTACTGGTTCAGGTAGAGCCCTATGCTAGGATTTGACCAAGAGTCTCTTTGATAGTCAAGTTGGAAAGTCTCCCAAAATGGAAGAAAACGCAAACTACGATGTAAGTCTTCCCACGATATAGCCTCATCCGAAGACAATTCAACATCCGAAGGCAATTCAACATACGAGAAATCAGGCGAATGAGGAGGGTGGACAGTCCCAAAGGGATAAGTAAATTGACCATATTCCATATGACGATGGAGGTTCTGGCCAGGACTGGCAGAGTCTATTAGCGAAGAATCAAAAGCACAAGGGCTTGAGGATCTACAAATAACGATATTAGACATGAAAGGAAACTCAAGATCACTCATACCAAGTGGGGGAAACAAGGGCTCCCATGCACCCATTGGATAGAAAAATAAATCAATTACTGAGACCATGTATCTATAAGGCAAACATGATTGCACATGTTCCTTCTCAGAAGCAATTGAACATAGAGGATAAGACGCCACATAATTTACCCGTGGTGGGGTAGAGTCTACACGAACACTAGGAATATATAAAGGGGTAGCCTAAACTAACACTGAATTAGGATGGTGATTATCAAATGGTAGCTGGTTAATAGTGACAATGCTTCCATTATGAGGGAAATGCATCACCCGGAAGAGCGTAGACACCACAAAGTTCATAGCACATACATAATCACATCCGAGAAACATATTGAAATCTAACAGGCCTTGAACCACTATAACATCGACAGGGACAATGTTCCCACCTAACGAGATATGAAACTGAGGAAGAATCCCCAAATATTCACTAGGAAGTCCGAAAAAATCCAACAACTCATGCGAAGCAGACACAAGCTCGAGAGAACCCAAAGCTTGCCAAGCCGAGGAGGATAAAATACTTGCAGAGGCTCCTTCATCCACAATACATCGGTAAATGTTTTTTGAATTAACTTCAACCTTTATTTGAAAGGATGCATAAGAAAGAAGGCGAGGCTCAACAAGATCATTATGATAAAAGGAAACCATCCTGGGACTTGGAGGGGGTGTGCTCGAAGTGAGTGGAATGTCCCCTTCTTCTGAAGGTACTAAACTGGAAATGATAAAAACATAGTCGGTAGACACATCACTCCTCAACAGATGAGTGGGGTCGGCCAAACATTGCATCGACGCTGTTATCTCCTCAAATGACATGGAAAATTTTGAGGCATTTTTGTTCATTGATGCTTAAATTGTCATTTTTCTTGGCCATTTGTCATTGTCCATATCTTCAAATGCCCCATTACGTCTTCACTGATCATGTTTTCTCCAGACTCTTCTGACTCCGTCTACGACCCGCATTCCAAAAATACAATCAATGTTACCTAGCTTATAACCCTAGCTTTTATGGTTTTATTATTTTCAAACAAAGATATATATTTTTGTTGTAAATTTATCCAAAGAAAAGCTAGAGGTGTGTGCTCAAGTGTCAAACCTTGGTCCTAAGTCATCACACTACATATTAAGTCTAGTGTGTAGACCAAAGTCCATATGGTCTATATACTCTCGGGTCTTATGGCTTTCTAATAGAAGATTGAATGCCACAAATCAAGCTATAGGCTAAAGCCATATCCTAAATCACAATGCATATACCTTTGCCATAAGACGACACATATGCCAAGTTATGAGTCACAACTATATGTTCTATTCTTATGCTATTATGTTAGCCATGAGTCATAGCCAAACTATGAGTCATACTATATAATCTACCGACCCAACTCTAATCTTAAATCTACAATTTCAAGCCACGATTCAGAGACAACCATCCATCATAAGCCTCACACATCAAGTCATTTGTTATGTCATAAATTCCAGTCCACATGTCAATTCACAAATCGACACAAAAAGCTTAGCGCTGAGTCAAACCACAAGTCAAAACTAAAACCTAACACAAGTGTCCTCGGCGTGGTGCAAATCTCTGCGTTTTTGGAACGTTTGACAGGTTGAAGGCATTGGGCTGCATGGAAGAAGGGCCGCGACATGTAAATGAAAGTGTTGCATCATGAAGATCATGTACAAATTGACAAAAAAGTTTTCTGCAAACATTTGGCAAATAATAAAACACAGAACAGAATGCCAGGTGCCTGATTTGTAGGATGGGAAGCTTTATATCTGAGATCTATCTCTTGAAAAATTGATCCCAAGGAACTAGATTTTCAATGTATATATGCAGATGCCACATGATTTTGCAGAGGTTCTAGACCCTTTTCTCTTGATTATCAAAGGATGCAGAGCCAAAGCAATTAGCGCTCTCTTTAGCTCTGGGCATTACCTTGGGTGTTTTCTCCATTTGCGGTACAACAATGATACTATGTGGGTTTGCTACTACTTTTCCTGGATCCAATATTCACACACCTAATTGGATGCTT
This sequence comes from Picea sitchensis, assembly GCA_010110895.2. Taxonomy (NCBI): domain Eukaryota; kingdom Viridiplantae; phylum Streptophyta; class Pinopsida; order Pinales; family Pinaceae; genus Picea; species Picea sitchensis. The sequence continues at coordinate 200,407 of SNQJ01S0006067.1, forward strand.
ACCAACTTTGTTTCCATGCCCATAGAGATGAGTTTAGTGATGCCTTTCGTGGTGAAGTCATTTCTGGCAGGGCTCATTTTGCTTTGATTTCAGATGCACTGAAGACAGTCATAACTAGTCAAGCTTCTTGTGATGTTCTCCTTGGAATTCGGCATGTGCTGCTTGGCTTGTTGTTTCCAGTTGCGAATATTCAAGTCAAAGCCATATCATGCTCCCGTGACTAAACATTTGAATTAGGAAAAATATTTAGCAAGTGAACCTCTGTTGATATTTTTATACTTATTCTGCAAACATGATAGTGAGAAAAGGGCAGTTGAGACAATTGTGGGCATGCTATAATCACCAGTTAAAACTTGGAACTGTGTTGCTGCAGAGTTGGTCTGAAAACTGAGTCAATCCAGATAATAAACCATATGTGATTTCTTTTTCACCTCGGGTTGATTCGGTTAAACTAATACATCAGATGGAGATTTAGGCCCTCTAGATTTGGTTTTCCAATGGCTGATTATAATCATAGGCAGCAGCTGTAGCTGCCCTTTACCATCTTGCAGAGGTTACTATAGACTACTGATTAAGATGTCGATGCTCTCTCTGCTGGGCTAAAAGCCTACGAGACTTCTTACACAACAAAATCTCTAAGTGTCTACAAATATCTTATGGAGGGCATGGCTATGCTGCTATGAACAGATTTGGAGATTTATATAATGACCAAGATATCTTCCAGACTTTTTGAAAGGGACAATAATGTTCTGCTGCAGTAGGTTACTAGAATCAAGAATCAAGTTTTTGCAGTTTTGAAACAGATTTCACAAATCTGCAATTTCGGTGGCTTAGGAGGGCTTTCATATATGTCCTTAGCCACTGAAAGCAAAGCTTTCGGTGGCTTACAAGTTAGAATTTCGTCTCTCTAGCCACCAAAACCGCAAAGAAGTGCAGAATGAAACTCTTTTTGCACAGATCCATGTTTTATCATTCTACAGAGCACGAAGATGATTTATAAGTGAAGGTTATAATTAAGAGGATTTGTTTCAATGTGTTGTTCCAGTTTTTGAGGTGCCAACAATGTGAAAGAGATGAAGTTTGTTGCCTATTCGTGGCAAAGAATGACCTGTCTGCCCAGGTGGCATTTTTTGACCTTATCTATCAGCCTTTGAAGACCTGCTACCTTGTCAGATGTTGAAGTGTGTCAAAGATTGCTGCAGCCGTCGAAGACATGAAGACTATCCAGATTAAGGTTGACCACATAAATAGGATCTTTCCCTATTTTCATGATTTTGTTTTGACTTTCCATATTTAGCATATTTGATCCAGTTTTCTTGGATCTAGAAATATTTTGTAAAGGCTATAAATCCAACAACTTCAGATGAAGTAGGAAGAGGGGAAATTCAGTCCTTGAGGTTGAAGGTTCAATTTTGGATTCACTATGCTACTACTGTAATAGAGCCTTATTCTTAAATATATTCAGGCCTATAAGCTTCTTTCATTGATGTGACCATATCTCTTCTTTCCTATCTATCTATACTTATGAGTGAATGTTATTCTCTATCTATGATTATATGATCCTCATGTGACTGTCATCTCACTATTTGATTGCTAAGCAAAGAATAATAAGTGGTTATCCTAGTTTCTGGACCCATCATACTTATTGTTTTATATATGTGTGATCTGATTAGGTGATTAGCTTCTGTTCTATTTGATAAACAACTTGTCTGATTTCATCTCTTGAGAGCCTTATACTGTTTGAATATCACTAGACAGTCTTCAATAAAACGGTCCAGTTAGTAGATATTCATCTTGATCCAACCCCATACCCATCATTGAGTTAATCATTGAGAGAATTAGTTAAGTTACCAGGCATCTTTGAGCTCAACCTAGAAGAGTTTCCTGGAGTGATAACAAATTGGCGACGTTGCTGGGGAGAGGAGATTGAATCTCAGCTTCCCTGGGAGATGACATAGATCTAGCTTTGATGATAGACAAATCCTGGACATCATTTGGTTGAAATCATCTATCTGGCGACTCCATGAAGGACGAATTTAGTGGTGACTCCATTATTTAGAAATTTGCTGGTGACTCCACTGGTATGATATGAAACAGATCTTTGCTAAGAGGTATGCATTCTGTGATTTTTCAAAAATTGTTGTTTTCCCTAATCTAGTTCCTAGTAGAGATGAATGGGAAAATAGCCTTCCTAGATTTCGAGGTGAAGACTGGGAAGTACCAGCGGAACATTTGCTGGAATTTCATGATTGCATTCATCGGTTGCAAGTTGTGCATGAAGATGTTCAGATCCATCTCTTCTGTTTTTCATTAGAGGGGATTGCTTGTGATTGGTACTGGTCTCTTCCTATTGCTAGTATCAACTCTTTGGCAAATTTTCATGCTGCCTTTCATTTGTTCAGCAAAGGAATATTTTCAGCTGACCTTCTATTTCCCAAATGTTGTCATGAATTCAATTTATTGACTAAAGATTTAGATAATCATGAAGAGTATGTTGTTATTGGGGATACCTCTCAGTATGACCGAGACATTGATGATCTTCACAATGTTAGCCATAGTATAGATGCTTTTGACATTGTACTAAATGCATCTATTGTCTTAGGCTGTCAGGAAGATCAAATTGTCCCCTTTGAAGACTTGAAAGATGATGAGAAGCTTGACAGATCAACAGGTGAAAGTATTGGATTTGCAGTAGATGTTGAGGGCAACCCACATCTTCCAAATTTGTAGATCAGGGGAAGTTGCCTTAACCATAAGGAACAAGGTGATATTTTTCCGGATCTGTTTGAAGATTTTATTGCTGATCCTGCTATTCAAGAAGATTCCTCTCTGTCATTAGGATCTTACCTTGATACTCCTATATTCGACCCATACAGTGATGAGGAAGAAGATGCTAAGTTCAACGAAGATCTTTTTAGTCTTGATATATCCTGCAAAGATATTGTTGGAGAGGAAATTGTTTGTTGTGATAAGCCAGCATATCATCATGATGAATTCAGATTACAGAGATATGTTGAAGGGGAGTAGAAAGTTTCAGATCAGCGGTTCATCTTGCATTTTTCTCCGACAAAGGTTGAGCAGTCTACGTTCAGCATTGAGATCAATGAAAGCAATCAACAACTGCAATACAGTCAGTTGGAACAATAGCTTGAAGAGGTATTCCTTTATGGTTTTAAGGACCCCTTTGCAAACTATTTGGAAACTATGAACATCATACATGTTAAGGTATTTTGGCAGATGAAATTTATCTTTATCATCCGTTCAAACCTCTTTTCGGTATGATATGGCTTCCATTATTTTTGGGGTTAAGATAAAAAACAGTTTCAGTAAATCAATTTCTGACATGGCTTCATTGGAAGCATGAGTTTACTTGATTAAGCATCAGTACAATTGTTAGAGTAGGAGTAGGTAGAGAGAATAATCTCACCCTATCAGCAAGTAGATCCTTTCAGTTGTTTCCAGTTTTCTTCAATAAGCAGAGCAGGCTACATGCAAGCTACATGCAGATTACAGGTTTGCAGGGGATCAATTTTAAAGGCCAAATGACTCCATAGCCCAATGGTTAAGGCGACTGGAACTACTAGGTTCTTGGAGCCTCACAGGGAGGTCTCCATCCCAATTGGAGCCAATTTTATCTCCTCAAATGACATTGAAAATTTTGAGGCGTTTTTGTTCATTCATGCTTAAATTGTCATTTTTATTGGCCATTTGTCATTGTCCATATCTTCAAATTCCCCATTACGTCTTCACTGATCATGTTTTCTCCAGAGTCTTTTGACTCCATCTACGACCTGCATTCCAAAAATACAATCAATGTTACCTAGCTTATAACCCTAGCTTTTATGGTTTTATTATTTTCAAACAAAGATATATATTTTTGTTGTAAATTTATCCAAAGAAAAGCTAGAGGTGTGTGCTCAAGTGTCAAACCTTGGTCCTAAGTCATCACACTACATATTAAGTCTAGTGTGTAGACCAAAGTCCATATGGTCTATATACTCTCGGGTCTTATGGCTTTCTAATAGAAGATTGAATGCCACGAATCAAGCTATAGGCTAAAGCCATATCCTAAATCACAACGCATATACCTTTGCCACAAGATGACACATATGCCAAGTTATGAGTCACAACTATATGTTCTATTCTTATGCTATTATGTTAGCCACGAGTCATAGCCAAACTATGAGTCATACTATACAATCCACTGACCCAACTCTAATCTTAAGTCTACAATTTCAAGCCACGATTCAGAGACAACCATCCATCATAAGCCTAGCACATCAAGTCATTTGTTATGTCATAAATTCCAGTCCACATGTCAATTCAAAAATTGACACAAAAAGCCCAGCGCTGAGTCAAACCACAAGTCAAAACTAAAACCTAACGCAGGTGTCCTCAGCGTGGTGCAAATATCTGCGTTTTTGGAACGTTTGATAGGTTGAAGGCATTAGGCTGCATGGAAGAAGGGCCACAACATGTAAATGAAAGTGTTGCATCATGCGGATCATGTACAAATTGACAGAGAAGTTTTCTGCAAACATTTGGCAAATAATAAAACACAGAACAGAATGCCAGGTGCCCGATTTGTAGGATGGGAAGCTTTATATCTGAGATCTATCTCTTGAAAAATTGATCCCAAGGAACTAGATTTTCAATGTATATATGCAGATGCCACATGATTTTGCAGAGGTTCTAGACCCTTTTCTCTTGATTATCAAAAGGATGCAGAGCCAAAGCAATTAGCGCTCTCTTTAGCTCTGGGCATTACCTTGGGTGTTTTCTCCATTTGCGGTACAACAGTGATACTATGTGGGTTTACTGCTACTTTTCCTGGATCCAATATTCACACACCTAATCAGATGCTTACCAACTTTGTTGCCATGCCCATAGAGCTGAGTTTAGTGATGCCTTTCGTGTTGAATTCATTTCTGGAAGGGCTCATTTTGCTTTAATTTCAGATGCACTGAAGATAGTCATAACTAGTCAAGCTTGTCGTGATGTTCTCCTTGGAATTCAACATGTGCTTCTTGGCTGGTTGTTTCCAGCTGCGAATATTCAAGTCAAAGACATATCATGCTCCCGTGACTAAAAATTTGAATTAGGCAAAATATTTATCAAGTGAACCTCTGTTGATATTTTTGTACTTATTGTGCAAACATGGCAGTGAGAAAAGGGCAGTTGAGACAATTGTGGGCATGCTATAATCACCAGTTAAAACTTGGAACTATGTTGCTGCAGAGTTGGTCTGAAAACTGATAGTCAATCCAGATAATAAACCATATGTGCTTTCTTTTGCACCTCGGGTTGAGTCGGTTAAACTAATGCATCAGTTGGAGATTTAGGCCCTCTAGATTTGGTTTTCCAATGGCTGATTATATGGTTCATCTCTACATACATGGCATGGTTATAAGTGTTTAATTAATCTACTGAACTTTTTTGGAGCAGATACATAGGCAACAACTGTAGCTGCCCTTTACCATCTTGCAAAGGTTACTATAGACTACTGATTAAGATGTACATGCTCTCTCTGCTAGGCTAAAAGCCTACGAGACTTCTTACACAACAAAATCTCTAAGTGTCTGGAAAAACGATTTTGGAGGGCATGGCTATGCTGCTGTGAACAGATTTGGAGATTTATATAATGACCAAGATATCTTCCAGACTTTTTGAAAGGGACAATACTCTTCTGCTGCAGTAAGTTACTAGAATCAAGAATCAAGTTTTTGCAGTTTTGAAATAGATTTCACAAGTCTGCAATTTTGGTGGCTTAGGAGGGCTTTCATATCTATCCTTAGGCACCGAAAGCAAAGCTTTCGGTGGCTTACAAGTTAAAATTTCGGCTCTCTAGCCACCGAAACTTTAGAGAAGTGCAGAATGGAACTCTTTTTGCATAGATCCAAGTTTTATCATTCTACAGGGAACGAGGATGATTTATAAGTGAAGGTTATAATTAAGAGGATTTGTTTCAATGTGTTGTTCTAGTTTTTGAGGTGCCAACAATGTGAAAGAGATGAAGTTTGTTGCCTATTCATGGCAAAGAATGACCTGTCTGCCCAGGTGGCATTTTTTGACCTTATCTATCAGCCTTTGAAGACCTGCCGCCTTGTAAGATGTTGAAGTGTGTCAAAGATTGCTGCAGCTGTCGAAGACATGAAGACTATCCAGATTAAGGTTGACCACATAAATAAGATCTTTCCCTATTTTCATGATTTTGTTTTGACTTTCCATATTTAGCATATTTGATCCAGTTTCCTTGGATCTAGAAATCTTTTGTAAAGGCTATAAAGCCAACAACTTCAGATGAAGTAGGTAGAGGGGAAATTCAGTCCTTGAGGCTGAAGGTTCGATTTTGGATTCACTATGCTGCTACTGTAATCGAGACTTATTCTTAAATATATTCAAGCCTATAAGCTTCTTTCATTTATGTGATCAGATCTCTTCTTTCCTATCTATCTATACTTATGAGTGAATGTTATTCTCTATCTATGCTTATATGATCCTCAGGTGAATGTCATCTCACTATTTGATTGCTAAGCAAAGAATCATAAGTGGTTATCCTAGTTTCTGGACCCAACATACTTATTGTTTTATATATGTGTGATCTGGTTAGGTGATTAACTTCTGTTCTATTTGATAAACAACTTGTCTGATTTCATCTCTTGAGAGTCTTACACTGTTTGAATATCATTAGACAATATTCAATAAAATGGTCTAGTTAGTAGATATTCATCTTGATCCAACCCCATACCCATCATTGAGTTAATTATTGAGAGAATTAGTTAAGTTATCAGGCATCTTCCAGCTCAACCTAGAAGAGTTTCCTGGAGTGATAACATACGTGACCACTTTGATAGACTCAACACTCTCCAAGAGAAGAGTGGGATCAACCGAAGATTGCATCGGTGCAACCACTTTCTCAACCAATGGCTGAATGGACTATGAGAAAACATGGTCTGAAGGCACATAACGCCCCAAAAGAGGAGTGGGACCAACCAAATATTGCATCGGCGTGACCAATTTCTCAACCACTGGCTGGTTAGACTGAGAGAAAACAAGGTCTGAAGGAACATCACCCCTCAAAAGAGGAGTGGGATCGACCGAAGATTCCATCAACATGACCACTTCATCAACCAAAGGCTGAATAGAATGCTGGAAAACCGAAGAAGACTCAAAATTAGAAGAGATTGCATACAGGGACCATAATCTTCATACCTATGGAATACCAGGGCACAGATGAGTAAGGTGATCTCCCTTGCAAAGATTATAAGGTAACTTAGGCTTACATCCTATCCATCTAGGTTTCTCAATAAAATCAATGCCCCAACATGACTAGCAATGGCTAGTTTCTTTCCCTCAACATGGTTGTTTAGATATCACTCATATGAATTGAATCGACGAGACTTGTGCCCCCAACATGACTTACTATGGTTGGTTGCACATCTCCAACATGACTTGTAGAGGTTGGTGATATTTTCCAGTATGACTACCAGTGACTAGAGTCTTACTTCCAAAATGAATCGCAGCGTCTGGTTTCTTTTCTTCAACATGACTCACAGAGGTTGTTAACAACTCTACAACATGACTAACAGAGGTTGGTGATTGGTTGGTAACATGACTCGCAGAGGATACATACTTATTGCCAATATGACTAGCTGTGATTGCACTTTTTCCCCCAGTATGAATGGAAGAGGCTGGAGATTTCTTCTTCCTATTCTTCCTCTTCCTATTTCATTTAGACTTCCAGTTACTAGTAGCTAGAATTTCACCAGAAAAGGTAGAAGGAGAAGGATAAGACTTTGTTGACGAAGGAACATCAACATGATTCCCATGACATAAGGTGCTTAATTGAGAAGAGTCAAGATCATTTGGGACATTTGGAATGGTACCCAACCAAACTGGTAGTCCCACATTTAACCCAGAAATGTTCAAAGTGGCGATCAAAGGGACACCAATGTTCCCAAACAAAGGAAAATAACAAGAATCCCCTTGCGAAGGGGTTCCTTGGTTGGTATCATCATGAACTTTTGTCATGAAGAGATTATGCACGAGTTCTTCCCTTGCAGGATCATTCAAGTCCGTAAAAGTCTCACACACTGACTCTGGTGAACCAATGGTATAAGAAGCTACGCCTAGGAGGCAACTCAACACTTTCAAGAGAAAGATCATGGGTCCTTCTTGACCAGCAGAGTGGTTGGTCAAGGACCTTGAATCAATGATCCAAAAGCATTGACATTGAAACAACCTCAGGTCAAATACACAAAGCAAAAATCCAATAAAAATCCCTAAGAGAAACATAGCAAACAAACAAATTTTCCAAATCTTCAGCCCAAGTGGATGAGGTACTGAGTCCAAAGAAATGACTGACTAAATCGCTATGGAAAACTAGGGAGCATAGAGCACACCACTAAAAAGAAAAGCCTAAAATATACAAGCCAAACAAACTACCCTTTTGAATGCTTTCGAACCAGGGAGATGAAGTACTGATCATCCAAAGCATTCACAAAGGAAAACGACTAGCGAGGAGAAGAAGTTACCCAGACCTCTGACCGATGGTCCCTTCGGGTGTCGCCCATAGAGTACAAAGTCTGCCTCAGGTACTGCGATACAACCTTCATAGTCACTTGTGTGTCAACCTATATAATGGAGACTAGGCCACAAACTTGTAATCAACAACCAGGGGGGTACAATCAACAACTGAGTGAGTGTATGGGTTGGGTAACTAAGCCCGAAGCTCCTCTCGAGGCCTGAAACACAACAAGGCCAAAATCACTCTTAAAGTACCCTGGACATATCTAAGAGTCTCAAAGGTTTGCCACAAGTTGGACCAGTAATGCTATAGGATTCACCCCCAATACACACTCTCCCAAACGCTTTGTTGGGATCAAGAGTGGATATCTCCATCACCTTCCTCCATGCGGCCTCATTTTTAACTCTTTTGTTAGAGGGGCTTCCCAGATTGAGTAATTGGAAGGTGGATTTTTCACACCCTATCATAGACACCTAAGTTAAGTTTTGGTTGGCCTTGGATAGTTTACGTCTCCACACCTAATCCAATTCCCTAGCCTAAGCTATTGGTGAACCCTAGAAAGAATGTTACTAATATATTTTATATTAACGTGTTCATTTTAGGGGCTTTTTCTTACTCAAGGAACAAAAGTGCAATTGATGTTGTTTGAGACTCTTGTAAAGAAGAAACTTATTAGAACACTGGCAAGGAGGACTTTACACTAATTCTACAAATGAAAAAGTGTTTCAAGAAAAATGTATGAACAATCCTTCTAAAACTTGAAATGCAATTTTTTCTCTTTTCGATGAAAAAATACACAATGCAACTTTGTCCTCAATGCGAGAAAAATAAAGGAAGAAAACAAACAAGTATTCTTTTCCTTTTAAATTTTTTTCAAGATGAGAAGAAACGAAAGCCGATACTAAGATCTTTTACTTTTTCAAATATAAAATGTAAACAATGCAAGGTACCATGAAAATGCAACTAAGAAGCTTTTTTTTTTTTTTGAAAATGAAAGCAAGGGGAAGGAAGAAAAAGCTTAAACTTAACTACAATTTTTGAAATTTTTTATACGCTTGTGAAATGAAATCAACAAAACAATTATTTCTTTTCTTTTCAAAGCATACCGAGAGAGAAGGAAAACTACCAAGAGACTGACTCCGGTCCTAAACCTCTGCCAAAAAGCAGGGATTCACCATAATCCAAAGGATAACCTAAAGCTTAAAAGCACACCTTCAACCTTGATAAAAGATAGAAAGAGACAAAGAAAACTATAAAAGAGGACTTCTTTACAATTTCATAAACAATCTGAGACTCAAAACTTGTCAAGCAACAATTAATAGAGGTCCCTAATACTCAGGAAGACCCGAGAAACCAAAAAATTTCTGAAAAAGGGAAAGGATTTTGAAAAAACCCCAAATTATGACAGACACACTGGTTGTGTTCATAAATCCTGCATATGTATGCAGATTGTATTAAGGAAACACATGTATGTACGTGGTCTAAGAAACTAGCAGAGCACATACAAGTCTGAGAAACTTAAAAAAATAAAAGATTCAGACTTGAGACCCAATTCAAGAAACCTAGTAAACACCCATAGGGCGACGAGAGACTCAGAAAGAACATAAAATAACATGAATTCAAAACAAAATAATCTCTTAACAAGACCTTAGAGAGACTCCCTAGTATGGTCGCCAACTCTGCTATGGGGAAAAATCCCCCTAATCCGGGTCTAGCGGCTAGGCAAAGTCTTGACACCTTAGAAGATAGAAATTATTCTACTTTACCCAAATCCAACAAGACCTAATGATAGTTAAGGGAAGGGAGAGAATATCGAAATGTGTACCTTTAGTCCTTCCGTTTGTTGTATATCCCTTCTTGTTTCCGTCCATTCCAAAATTGCAGGCCTCCTCCCAAAGCTAGCCTGAAACAACTTCATAGAACAAACTATAACAACATATGCATAACTACCAAGATCATCTAAAGGGTTAGATATTCATGAAAAATATTCATAAACATAAACATAAAGACATAAAGACCTGGGACAAGAAGTTTCTCTTTTATTGATAACAATATTAGAAGTTACAGCCTGAATCTTTCCGATTCCGCTTCACGAACCTCACCTGGGTTCCTCTTCTTTGACTCCAAGTGCACTATTCCCAACATGCTATCCTCACAACCAACATGCCAATATAAGGTAAAAGGATGGATTGTAGAAAGGAGGATGACTGGAAGGGAATGCTGAGGATGAAACTCAGAGCAGGATTCAAAAGTTTTGGAATGCAAGGGAGAAAATTTAGCAGAGTTCACTTGCCTCTCCTTTCATATATCCAAATGACCCCCCTAGAGCCCCTTTTATATGGAGAAAAGATGGTTAATTAGTTGTCATAAGGGCTATTGGAGGTAAGATGGTTGTTCAACCTGACATAGCCTGTAAACTCCGCTCGAAAACGCACAACTTTTTAATTTTTGCAACTTTTTAGAGTATACGCAGGCTGTTAGGCATGCAACTAGTGTATGTATGTGTGCTACATATGTAGAAGGGTGTATACACCATGAAAAAAGTTTTTTTAAAAAAAAAACCTCAACAAAAGTGGTTCATGGATGTGTAAGTAAGCAGGCCAAAGTAAAACATGCATGATAGTGGCATTTTGAGCTATAACACAAGATTAGAAGTTGATAGATCAACTCAGGGGGGCTTGACTTGTGGGATGATTCAGAGATGTAGGAACCAAGCTCTAGGAATCGATATCATCGTGATAGGGAGAGTTTGAGCATCCTCAAATATTTGGTGGGTTTATAACATAATGGCCAGAAAGGGAACAAGAAAAACAAACAAGTAGACAAATCCCCCCTCTTCCAAAGGACAAGTAAATTGCACCAGAGCGGCTCAAGCGACTTGGATGGATGGCACGCATTTCAAATACCTGAGCACAGATAAGGAAAAGAAACATGCCTCTGAAATTGAAAAAGAAGTGAGGCACCAATGTCGCTCGACCCCTGATGCAAACATAGTGTGCAAAGTTAAATATTGGATGGATAATCCTAAGTATTCCCGCACCAAGGAAACCAAGTATTTCCAGTTGGATGAAACGTACTGGGTGGTGAAATCCATGGTGGCTTAGGCCGTTGATAAATCTAAAAGAGACAATGACAAATCCCTCCAAGAAATTTAACTTCTAGATGGAATGTTTGATTTATTATGCCGCTCTCAATTTGGAATTAAATTTCGGATCAGACAAGAGATTCAAAACTCGGGTGACCATCCAACTCCCCTAGGATCGCATGAGTGCCCCATTTAGATCAAGGATGAGGACGGGCCCAGTGATGTGGTCGACGATGCAAACAAAGGGAAGGGACATCTTGAGTCTCCTCAGAAGCCCAAGACCCAATGCTTCAAGTTCTGATCTTCTTTCTCTGTGCCTTTTTGGTCATCTGAAGTCTTAAGTTTAGGAAGGCCCTAGTGGTTTATCTTGGTATTCAATGGATATATATGGTTTTCCCCTTGTTTTGAACTAGATCAAGGGGTTAGTCTCTTTTTTTTCGTTTAAACTTAGTGGTGGATTATATACTCTCAGATTTTACTAGTGAGGGTGTTGGTTTCCATCATGGCAGCCCCTCATCGAGGTATTCTATCTTGATTTTCTGAACTTATAGTTATTCATTGGTGAGGGATTTGGTTTCCATTTACGCAGACCCTCACTAGAATGCCTGTAATTTTATTGTCCATATATAGAAATACAAATACTCTTTTTAGCTTAAAAAAGGTCTTAGGGAATATTTTATAACATTTCTGGAAAAGTGTAAAGTTACGGATAATTATTTTATCCTAAGTTCCTGAGGGTAGGGAACGAGTCACCAAGTGGCTTAAGATACTTCTAAAGGTGGAAAACATCAAGTTGAAGGCATGCAATATATATTATTAGCATTAGTGTATTTTGGGGGAATTCATTTGGGGAATGATTATTCTTGATTCACTTTCTTACGAGTAGAAGGGGGGTCAAACTGTATGGAAAATCTGATTATTACCTTATCTGCAGAGAGAAGATTGTAAGGGGTTTCTGTATTGCAATCAGAGTTTTACTGTCAAAGAGGTGGGTTGTCAGGCCCGTGAGTAGTCTCTTTGGGTGAGAGATTTTTTGTCAAAGAGGCGGGTTGTCAGGCCCGTGAGCATACTCTCCAGGTGAGAGTTTTGTTGATAATTGTTCCCTGGTGCATTGGGCATTAGTTGCAGGGCTTGAAGAATTCATGTCCGACATATTATTGGTAACCCTAGAAGGGAAGTGGGGCAACCCAAAGACTATTGAGCAGAGAAGGGGCACACTTCCTTGGGTGTGACATGTGCATAGGGAATGAGGGACTATAGGCTAGTTGAGGTAGCAGACACTTTGGACTCTGGAACTTCTATGTGCGTTCAAGAAAACAGACTCTAGCACAAGGAAATCAGAATTGGCATGTGACGCCAGGGTGTTTGTGCGCACAATTGTGATATGTGATCAATATGTTGGTGCACACAATTGTTTTAGTTACTTTCGTTGCTTAAAGTTGTGTTGAAAGGAGAAAGTTAGTGTAGTGCGACTCAATTTAAGGTTGAGTGCACTACTTCAAGTGATACTGTGCAGTCTAGTGTTTAGTATAGAATATACACAATGGATTTTTGGAGTAGCGTTGCTCAGTAGTATGTTGGGGATGTTATACTTTGGTTGATTCAGAGCTAAAGAAGTTGAGGTTGTAGTGACATGGCCCAACCTAGGGTGGATGGGGATGTTACATTGTGGTATCAGAGCAATCTCAGAGCATTTTGTAGTAGCATGGCCCAAACTGGGAGGTTGGGGATGTTACATTGTGGTATCATAGCTATTGGTTCAACACTGGACTTGTATGGGCCAGAGGTCAACAAGAAGTGTCAAAGCTCCAGTTTCAACACTGAGCATGCATGATCTAAGTTCTACTTAAGGAAAAAATTCAGAATGGTAAGTGACCGAATTTGGAATTTCAGCGTGGCCATGGTGCGCATTAAGTAAAAATGCATAGATGTACGCACTAAATTCATAATATTGCGGAGTGCATCATTGGAACTGCATAGTAAACAATGGTGCATGGGTGTGAGAACTAAAGGTTTGGGGCTATGCAGAACAATTGGTGGTGCATGCACATTATTGATACATAGTGTGCATGTTAACAATTGACATCGCGCATTGGTGTGTGTTAAATACCATTGCACTGATGGGCTTCAGAAGAAAGGATTCTGACAAGATGGTGTAGAGTTTTCATGAAGTTGTCGCATGAATTCATCTAACAAGTCTTGTTGTCTGCACATTTTACAGACAAAGCATGGAAGATGCGCAAGAACAAAGTCAGTGCAGAAGGTCAGCGTAGAAGGTCAAAAGCATGGAAGATGTGCAAGGACTTACAATCTCGATGATGAATTCGGGGATTTGTATGTTGGTTTGGGTTCTGATGGTACATAATCCAAGGAAAAGTGCATGAACTTGGTAGAAACCATAAAAGGACTGCAAAAATCTGTCCAAAGTTATAAAGCTGATAATGAAAGGCTTACGAGAACCAAGGAACAACAAGACAACTTCAATGTCAAATTGATGCAGAGTCTGGACAAAATAGAAAATAAAATGGACAAGGAGACATAGTCGAGTAGGTCAAGAAGTCGCAGGTCTCATGATGAGAAATAGGAGAACCATGAAGTGTCGATATGAATCACCGCCACTCACTAAAGCATTCTTTTAGGAAAATGCACAGTAACTATAGGGAGAAATGAATAAGATCAAACCTCCTACCTTTGACGGGGAGCACAAGAAGGATGAGGATGCAGAGAGCTAGTTGCTAAGTACGAGGAAGTACTTCCAGCTGCATAATAATTTTGTGCACGCAGAAGGAAGAATTACTAACTATCAATGAAAAGGAAAAACATCAATGTGGTAGGATCAGTGTGTACAAGTGAAACACATTGATGAAAAGAAAGTTACCTGGAGGGAGTTCAAGAGGTATTTCCAAAAGAAATACTTCACCAAGCATTACTATGACAAGAAAATGAAGGAGTTCTTTGAACTCAAGCTTGGAATCATTATAATAGATGAGTATGAAATAAGATTTTTAGAGCTGTTGAAATATGTCGCATTCATCAAGGACGAGCAAGTTAAAATTCAGAGGTAACTGAGTGGGTTTCCTTCAATTATCAGTGACAATATATAGTATGATGATCCCAAGACATTGGAGAAAACCATAAGGTGTGCTAAATGTCTTTATGATCAACAAAGGGGAAGACCAACTTTCCAAAAGGCTTGGGAAGATAAGATGAAAAACAAGGTGGATCAGAGGAAGAAGGGGGCTAAGCCATCATTTTTCATAAATTCTGTGCAAGGACATCCAACTCTCAAAGAGCCCATAATGTCAGAGACAGTGGAGCAAAATCCATGGCAACAATCTATTCAATGATGGGGTTGTGGAGGGGATCATATGTGCATAGATTTCCTTCAAAGAGGTGATAAAGTGAGGACTGTGCATAGTGTACAACAAGCTGCAACAGTTGAGGACATGGGCAAAAATGTGCCAAGGTTTTATGCAACCCTAGATAACAAGAAGAATGAGTTTTAGTCGCACATGATTGAAGTGGAAGGTAAGATTAATGACCAACCCATTTCTATTTTAATTGACTCAAGAGTTAGTCGTAGTTATCTAGATCCTAAGATGGTGGAAATATTCCATTTGTCGAGAAACAAACTTGGACAACCTTGGTTGGTGCAGTTAGCTACATGAGAAAAAAGGAAAATTAATGAGATGGTTAAGACATGTCTAATGGAGATGAATGGACTGCACACAAACACTGATTTAAATATTATACCTTTGGGCTCATACGATTTCCTCATTGGTATGGATTGGTTGGACAAGCACCATGTTGTCTTGGATTGTTACAATAAGGCATTTACTTGTTTGGATGAGGAAGGAAACTTAAGAACATTACAAGGAATTACAAGGGTTGTAACTATTAGAGAAATTTCAGCCTTGCAATTGAAGAAAAGATACAGGAAAGGATGTCAAGTATTTTCAACGCACATGGAAGAGGCACCTAAGGATAAAGTACCAAGTGTTGAAGATTGCACAATACTTAAAGAGTTTGAGGATGTCTTTAAAGAGATACCAGGATTTCCTCCGAAAAGAGATATTGATTTCTCTATAAATATGATACTAGGAGCAACACTTGTATCCAAGACTCCTTATAGGATGAGTACACCAGAACTAAAGGAGTTGCAGATGCAACTTGAAGAGCTTCTGAAGAAGGGGTATATACACCCAAGTGTGTCACCTTGGGGTGCGCTATTATTGTTCATGAAGAAGAAGGATGGTAAGTTGAGACTTTGTATCGACTTTAGGTAGTTGAACAAGCTAACAATAAAGAACAAGTGTCCTTTGCCAAGGATATATGACATTTTGATCAACTGGAGGGCACACATATATTTTCAAAGATTTATATTAGATATGGCTATCACCAAGTGAGAAAAAAAGAGGAAGGCAATAATAAGACTACCTTCAGAACAAAGTACAATAATTACTAGTTTACAATGGTTCCATTTGGGTTGTCGAATGCACCAATTGTCTTCATGTGTTTTATGAATGGAGTTTTCAGAAGTTATTTAGATAAGTTTGTCATTGTATTTCTGGATGACATAATTATTTACTCAAAGTATGAAGAGGAGCACGAGCAACACTTGAGGATGGTACTGCAAGTTTTGAGGGAGCTTCAAATTTATGCAAAGTTGAGCAAGTGCTCATTTTAACAGCGACAGATTCATTATTTGGGTCATATTATTTCCAAGGAAGGAATAAATGTGGATCTGGAAAAGATAAAATCCATTGAAAAATGGCCGACGCCAAGAAATGTCGCAGAGGTAAGGTCCTTTACGAGACTTGCAGGTTATTACAAAAGGTTTATTGAAGGATTCTCACAGATTGTGCATCCAATTACATCTTTGCAAAATAAAGGTGCATGATTTGAATGGACTTTAGATTGTGCAAGGAGTTTTCAACACTTGAAGAGTTTGTTGACAAGTGTGCCAATTTTGAGAATTGTTGATCCTGATGTAGACTTTGTTGTGTGCACAGACACATGCAAGGAAGGAATTGGTGGAGTCCTGAGTCAGAATGGACATGTGGTGTGCTACAAATCAAGAAATTTGAAAGAGCATGAGAGACTCTATGCTACTCATGACTTGGAATTGGCAGCCATAGTGCATGCCTTGAAGATGTGGCAACCTTATCTTATGGGTAAAATATTTTAGTTGAGGACATACCATAGTGGTTTGAAGTATTTGTTTGGATATCCAAGTTTAAATTTCAGACAAAGCAGGTGGTTAGAATTCCTTAGTGAGTATGAATTTGACATAAAACATATCAGAGGAAAGGAGAACAAGGTGGCTGATGCACTCAATAGGAGAGTGCATGGGATGCATGCTACAGTCGTTAGCATGCACAAATCCAATTTGTGTGACAAAATTTTAGAAGTTACCAAATCATATTTTCACTATGTGGACATAAAGGCAACTTTACAACAAGGTATGTCGCAACATAAGTTTTAAGGTTATGAGCTAAGAGACGATGTGATCCTTAGAGTCTATGTGCCATATGATCAGGAGTTGAAGAACCTGATATTGTTAGAGATGCATAAGGTTCCTTATGCGAGACATCCATGCTACCATAATACAATTGGCGCAGTAAAAACCAATACTTTTGGCCAGGTATGCAAAAGGAAGTTGTTGATTTTATTTCTAGATGTCTTGAATGTTAGAAGGTCAAGGATGAGCACATACATCCAACTGGTTTGCTACAAACTTTGCCCATTACTGAGTGGAAGTGGGAAGTTGTGACCATGGAATTCATTACTAAGCCACCTAAAGACTGCTAAGCAACATGATTCTATTATGGTAGTGGTGGACAAGCTTACTAAAGCTGCCCATTTTATTCCAGTGAAGTCAGTGCATAAGGAAACCAACATTGATGAGATATACATGTGAGAAATTGCTAAGCTGTATGGTGTACCTAAGACAATTATGTCAGATAGAGATTCCAAGTTTACCTCAAACTTTTGGAAATGTTTATTCAAAGGATTTGGGACAAATCTAAGCTTTAGCACAAAATATCATCCCGAGATAGCTGATCAAACAAAAAGAGTAAATCAGGTGATTAAAGATATGATAAGGATGTATGTGATGGATAACCCATCCAAATGGGAAGACTACCTTCATTTGGTAGATTTTGCTTACAACAATGGGTATCAAGAATATTTCAAGATGAGAACATTTGAAGCACTTTATGGTAGAAAGTGCAACACGCCAGTGAGTTGGGACAACCCAACAAACTGCACAGTAGTTGGTCCATATCTGCTCAGGGAAATGGAGGAGTAGATGGTAAAGATCAGGTAGAATTTAAAGGCTACACAGGACATGCAAAAAAGTTGTGCAGATAAAGGCAGAACCCACAAAGAATTTAAAGTGGGTGATCACGTGTTTTTGAAAGTGAAAGCTAGGCGTAGTTCCCTGAAGTTGGGAAAGTGTTCTAAGTTGGCAATGTGTTACTGTGGGCGATTTGAAATCCTAGAGAGGATTGGTCCTATCACGTATATGCTTACATTATCTGCATCCTTGTGTATTCATAATGTTTTCCATGTGTCATTGCTTAAAAAGTATGTACTTTATGCTAATCATATTATTGATTGGAATGCGATTCAGGTGGAGCCAGAAGACGATTTTCAAGTGTGATCAATTTGCATATTGGATCGGAAAATAAAAAAAACTTTGGAATCGAGTCATGGAGCTAGTAAAGGTCCAATGGACCTGGTATGGTCCTAAAGGTGAAACTTGGGAGCGCGAGGATGCTATGTGGGTAGAGTATCCACATCTTTTTGAAGATTTTTGAAATTTTGTATGTACATGTGTATATGATGCATTGAGGAGAATGCATAAATAAGGGGGAGGGGAATGTAATGTCTGTGATCCGAACCCTTTGTAATTGAACATACATGATGGTGAGCTATTGGCACCAATTGTAAATGTAAATGTACATATAGGCTGGCGAGTCGTTGGCACTAAGTTTTGGTGTTGCGTGCACCTCAATAGCGCACATAGATTTGTTATCAAAGACAAGGTGCACACATTTCACAGTGTTGCGCGCACCTGGGTAAGTGCACATATTTCACAGTGTTGCACACACTTGGGTAAGTGTACGTGAATGGCCATGGAGTGCGTGCAGAGCTGAGTTATATATATATATATATATATATATATATATATATATATATATATGTATGTATGTATCGAGGTCGAAGAGACTGTGTGATTATGAGGCTGGTGAGCCGGGACATAGATAGGCCGATGTGCCTATCCATGTAATTATAATCATAGTTATTAATATAATATTACATCACTGTGCACATCCAAACTTAGACAAAAAGAGATGGGGGGGTGCCTCCACTAGAAAAGGGAAAAGGGGGTGGGACGTAAGTCTTAGGGATTATTTTATAATATTTCCGAAAAAGTGTAAAGTTATGGATAATTATTTTATCCTAAGTTCTAGAGGGTAGGGAACGAGTCACCAAGTGGATTAAGCTACTTTTGAAGGTGACATATGTCAAGTTGAAGTCATGCAATATACATTGCTAGCCTTAGTTTATTTTGGGGGAATTTATTCGGGGAATGATTATTCATGATTCACTTTCTTGTGAGTAGAAGGGGGTCAGACTATATGGAAATTATTATTATTACCTTATCTACAGAGAGAAGCTTGTAAGGGGTTTCTGTACCGTAATCGGAGTTTTACTATCGAAGAGGTGGGTTGTCAGGCCCGTGAGTAGTCTTTCTAGGTGAGATATTTGTTGTCGAAGAGGCAGGTTGTTAGGCCCGTGAGCATATTCTCCAGGTGAGAGTTTTGCTAAGAATTGTTCCCTCATGCACTAGGTATTAGTCGCAGGGCTTAGAGACTTCATGTCCGACCTGTTGCTGGTAACCCTCGAAGGGAAGTGGGGCAGCCGAAGGACTATTGAGCAGAGAAGGGGCACACTTCCTTGGGTGTGACATGTGCGTGGGGAATGAGGGACTGTAGGCTAGTTGTAACAATTGGCACTTTGGATTGAGGAATTCTGTCGAGAATCAGACCTTAGCCTGTCACTAGGAACCCTCTTTCGTCGACAGAGTTAATCCCCAGCTTGGGGTGACCTGTTGCTGAAAGCTTATGAGATACATAGTTTATGGCTGGGAGGAATGTCTGAGTTATGTGCTTAGTTGGTGACTTTCATAAAAGATAAGTTTTCTTTATGTGCTTGTCTCATTTATTGTGTGTTTATTTATCTATGTTTGACACGGGTTAATTCTTGTATGTTGTCACATATAAGTAATTGTTGTTATTCTATTTAATGCTGCTTGCACTTGTAAGTGTGGTGCTGATAGTCATTATTGTAGTTGTGCATGAGTATGATAGTTATTGTTAGTCTTTCCTGTTAAGTTAACCTTGTGATTTTGGTTATTAGTTTTCAAGAAGAGGGTTGAATGTCTAGGTGCGCAGGAGAGTAGCTTGTGTGCACATGAGGCTGGAACTCCTATGCATGTTTAGGAAAATAGACTCCATGCACAGGGAAATCAGAATTGGCGTGTGATGCCAGGGTGGTTTTGTGCACAATTGTGCTGTGTGATCAATATGCTGGTGCGTGTTAGTTACTTCCGTTGCTTAAAGTTGTGTTAAATGGAGAAATTTAGTGTGGTGCGACTCAGTTTGAGGTTGAGCGCATTACTTCAAGTGATAATACACAAAATATTATTTAGTATAGAATATGTGCAGTGGAAATTTGGAGTAGCATTGCTGAATAATATGCTGGGGATGTTACATTTTGGTTTATTCAGATCTACAAAATTTGAGACTATAGTGACGTGGCCCAACCTTGGGTGGCTAGGGATGTTACATTGTGGTATCAGAGCAATCTCAAAGTGTTTTGTGGTAGCATGGCCTAGCCTGGGAGGATGGGGATGTTACACATATCCATTGATGAGCATGTTGTAGACATCCTCACTAAGGCTTTGGGAAGAGGTAAGTTTGTTCCCTTTAGAGATAAGCTGGGAGTGGTAAGGAACACTTTCCTCGGTAAGAGGGAGTGTTAAAAATTGTACCTTGGACAAGTGTTTCCCATATAGGCTTGGCGTCTAGCATGTGGGGAAATGTACAAAGTGGTCCCTAGTACATTAACTTTATGAGATATAAATTTAAATGTGACTTTTGAGAATATTTCATGAAAAGGGTGACTTAAGAGACTTTATATCACAACCATTGATCTAGATGGCCCAAGATTAAATCTCAGCCATTAAATCTTAGGGTCAAGTGACTTTTCATTGAGATGAACAAAGAGGAAACATAAGGATTGAGGTGCCCCAATTGAAATTCATGTGCTTGAATGAAGAGAGAGAGAGAGAGTAGATAAAAGAGGAAGTGGAGGTGAATTTGTTGCTAGGGAACGAATTCCAAGGTAGGGAGCTGGCACATAAATCAAGGAGAAGAGTACAACATTAAATGAGGTTGTACAATACAGATTAGATAAAACCATATAACTGAAAGAGGGAACATAAATTGAGGGTGACTACTGCATGATTTTCAAGGAATATTTGGCACAAAAATCGAGGCAACCAACATGCATAAATTTCTGAGCATTTATTACAACACACAAGCATGATTTGTGAGGCACTATAGTACAAAATTTATAGATGTATCTGTTAGAAAAACAGGACCGCAGAGCAATAAAATAAAACAAATGCAGAAATAAAACACAGAAGATACACAATACAAGAGAGACACAGATTTACGTGGTTCACCCAGTGTGGGCTACGTCCACTAGAGAAATTGCCAGGTCCTTTCTTTATTATTATCCAGCAAAATGAAGGGATACAACCTACATCAAAACCCGCTGTAACTTCCTCTTCTTTCTCTCATAGTCTCCTCTCTTAGAATACAATACTTCCAACCAACATAGACGCAATACATTTCCCTCATAAAAGAGGGTTGCCTTCTAGGGAAAAAAA
>SNQJ01S0006067.1:229467-289157 GCA_010110895.2 Picea sitchensis
CCCAGTGAAAGGTTAGGGCGCGGGTCCCTTGATTTAAGTGGTTTTTTGAGGATTTGTTCAACATGGCTTTGGCTAGGAAGAGGCATGAGTTGGCCTGATGCCAGGTAAACCTGTGTGGTGCATTTTTGGGTTATAACAGTGGGTGACAATGCCTATAGACTCAATCTACCCCCATATATGTGCATTTACTTAGTAGTGAATGTGGAATATCTCAAACTCTATGAGCTTCCATGTTGGACAAGGAAATTGATAAGAAAGTATTAACACTAGAAGTTTAGGCAGAGTTAGCATAAAATAATTTTTTTCAGAAGAAGTCTAGAACAATGAGATGGGGGAAACATGGACTCTGACAAGTTGGGTTGTAAGGACAACTTCTAGGCGAGGTCAAGTGTTACTATAGGGAGAAGGTAGAGGAAAAATTTTCTCACCTCTTTTAGTAAAATATTTTGGGGACCAAAATCCTCCCTAAATGGGGATGCATGATTCAGAATGGATCATTATATAATTTTTCATCTATTTTGGTACTTTCTAGGTGGAAAAATTTGAGCTATTGGCTTATAGGGATCATTTTAGGGGTAGCCCTGCATTGGTAATTTTTGGTCCAGAACCTTCTTGATCCCATTTGAGGCCTTAAATAATCATTTTCGGGGTCAATAATTTGCAAACAAAGTTCCTAGCCTCTCCATGTTGTTCTACACATCAAGAGATTTCCAACGACGTAAAGATCAGGTCAATTGAAATTCATATGCAGAATTTATGTGTCCCACATGTTGAGTTATCCCATTAACCACCATAATACCGAGTGGATGCCATGTTAGGTCATGTTATTCACATATGTGGAGCTATTCACATGTGTATTTTCAAGAAGATTATAGAGGTTCCAAAACCCTAACATCAATCTGGGGTCGAGGTATGGAAAACCCCTAACCCTAACCTTGGCCAGCTATCAAGCTATGCTAAACACTAGATCACTAGGAAAGGAAGGTGTTTCATTTTTATTGTATTGTTTATTGTTCCATAGTTTAGCAGAACATCTAGGAGTGGGATATTGAATCACAACAGAGGAAGTAGAAGATAGTATAGTGGAAATACTAGGCACAATGTCCATGGGAACTCCATAGTGAATGCACCTTTCTTTGTATTTGAATTTCATAACTGAGAAGAAAAGAGTAGATTACAACCTTAACTTATAGTTGGGTTTTTCCTATATTGGGTCTTCCCAAGGGAACATGTGTGGATAGTGTGTTATTTTCTTAGCTCCTTTCATTCCATTTTCATCTTATTTTTGTAATTTGTGTGTTGATATAGTAATATTAAATATGCAATCTAACGTAAAACACTACATAAAAGAGATTGTAGATTATTATAAGATATGTTGGGGTGAGTTGTTCTTGTGGAATATCAACGATAGTTTACAGATCACAATCTCCTATTATTTACCATGAACAATAGAACTAGAACATAATTCAATTTATTATGTGAAGGCTCCAAAATGAAATGATGTTCTAGTTGTAGCTTGTTTAAGCTAGGCTGCTATCTCTAGGATAATTTTGAATATGAGTTCTTGAATGAAGCTGAATGTTTATATAATAATGATGTTGATTCTTACTATTATTTTCCATGATGATTTCAAACCACATTTAATTATTTTTTATGGATTCAACCTATAAGTTGGAGCATATGATCTTCCTTTGCATTGCTTGAACCTCCATTGCACATCTTCTCTCCCAAAATTTCCTCCATCCCTTCTACTTTTTTTCCAAAATGAAAATTAGCTCAAAATTATATTCAAATATATATTTTTTTACATTCTTGCATTCATGATCATAAAAACCCAGTCATAGATTGATAATAAGTAATGATCGATATTCTGTCTTAACAAAAAAGATCAAAGGAAATTCAAGTCTCCAAAAAAGAAAACTATGACGATCCCAACAAAATAAAGCATTCAAGGATGGAAACGGATATTATTTCCTGTGACAAGATTGATGTTCAATGCATATAAGTATGTTTTATAGTTGCCATTCCTCCCGGTACCATCCCTTCTACTTACAAACATAGAGTGAGAAATAATCATAGACTTCACCAACATGCCTCTCACATATCTTAATTCCTTTGTGCAAGTTAGAGCTCTCACATTTTGCACATGTTCAACATGTCCATGAGAGTTTTCCATTATTTCAAGCCCAAACTAGACCTTCCAATTGCCTTCCATATTTGACATATAAATCTTATTCCGAGCCAGAATATGTGGATAAGAGCTACCCTTCCTTAACTCTCCCAATCTCAGATACTAAAATGTGATGAGGAAAATGAAACTTGAAACATAGATAAAATTCCAAACTATTGCAAGTATAATACCACATGAATATGCATGTCCCATCCTTTCAAAGTTGATTAATGATGACTATTGCAATAGAGTGTGTGAATGTATGAGGGGGAGTAGACTCTTAAATTCCCAAATTCTTGCTTCCTTTGTAATATGCCATTTGTCCCTTGATTCATTGTGTTTCATCCTTATAATTGTGATTAGTGAATACATCATGGAAGGTGGCACTGAATTATACCCCCCCATTTATCTCAACCATTCCCAAATTTAGATTGGTTGCTCCATTTGCTTTCTTATCTGTGAAGTAGTTATGTAGTCTAAGAACCTAGGAATAATTTATGGATTCAATTTTTTTTCCACTCTTTGAGCTCTGATTACTAGCCTGCTCAACTAAATGCCTTGAGGGATCATTTGATAATGCATACAAGCAATTATTACTGTGGAATCCCTAACCACTCGAAGGTGATTAACCCCTCTCTGTTTCAGAATCATCAACCCTTATATCAATGGCAATTCATTTGTGTTATTATTGGTGGTATTACCCAGTCCCTAAGTGAAGACAATTTCTTGTTTTCCTTTTGTGGACCTACTACCCCTAGAATTTTAGAAAATTGTCGTAAAATTTGTCACATTTACTTCTTAAACAAAAATTGAGTATTACAATTGTGTTTACATACATTAACATCAATTTTATGATTTTTTTTTGGAAAAGTAATGATTTCATGTAACCTTTAAAATTAAATTATGTTTAAATCATTTTAAAATTAAGAAAATTGGAAAAGTAATGACTTCGACGTAGTCTAAACGTCCTACGCTTTTGACTTTCCGACAACTATCACCGAAATAAAACTTTACATTGCTTAAATCTCATTTTTGAATGCATAAATCGTTTCAGTGCCCTAAAAAACCCTAGGGCACCCAAAATATGTAATCTCAACCACTGAAATATGCAATTTTCTAAATTTCTAATCAAATTTTGGGCAAAACTCGTCAGAAAATGTGCCCGAAAAAAGATAAAAACATAGAAAGTTTAGACTACATCTAACGATTTCATGTAACCTTTTAAATTAAATTATGTTTAAATCATTTTAAAATTAATAAAATTGATACTTTATGTAACCTTTAAATTATATTATATTTAAATCATTTTATAATTAACGAAATGATAAAATGTATGCCATTTAATATTATTCTCATGGTGTAACTTTGATCTAGAATTGGATCCAGGAGCTTGATGGGGCTTAGAAAGGCCTAAAAATCAAAGTTCTCACAATGGCTTCAAAACAGACGTGTGCGTAGGCCTTGTCGATACGAACCCAATGCAACTTGAAAGGGCTCAAACAAACGTTGTATGCTCAAGATATCGATGTCTGTTCATTTGGCCAAACATGCAAAAAAAATGATGACTGTATAGTCCGTGCAGTGACACGTGGCATGGTGACTGGGCATACAGACTGACATGTGGCAGGGTGACTGGGCGTACAAACTGATGACGTGTTGGACAGGTGGACCAATCAAGGAGTAACATGTGTCACCATTGTAAGGGTGACACGTGGCATGACTGTACGACATGTGGCATGATACGGTCAACATAATGACAGGGAAGATGATGTGGCAACTGGGAAAATCTAGATTTGACACTTGGCGTACACGTGGATGAGTAACATGGTGCCACATGGCCCAGTCTTGGGTTACCACGTGGCTCCCCTGCATTGGCTCATTGGTTTGCAAAATGTTTTGGCTCTATGAGGTTTGAACCCACGACCTCAGGTGTGGACGAACGACTTGGCAAGGCTGGGATAACCAGCCCGCCATCAGTTTGGTTCTTAACTGTATACTTTGTGGATTATATTTAAGTTTACATATAATGCATTTCTAGGCGGATAAAGGGCTGGGGCTTAGTAAAGGGCTGGGGCTTAGCCTCATCCCATGGTTCATATATGTGCATGCGACCTTACCTTGGCAGTACACTCTGCTCGCAACATCTAGCCCATAGCCCTCGGTTCTCGCTACCCGTTACCATATGACTCGGGGTCTAGAGCTTATAGCACAGACAGTTTAAGGGTTAGCCCTGGTCGACTGAGCTAGCCCACTGACTAGGGGATTAATCGTCGGGGGCCTATTTGATTTTAGAGTGCTCGGATTCATAGCCCAGGCCACATGCGCCATGACCATAAGACCAGAGCCGGGTTCCAGGAAGGGGGCCAACGCATAACGAATAGCCAGGGCCACATGGGGACCCTCCATATGACAAGGGGCCAACGAGTAAGGGGTTGCACCCTGAATTTATGCAAATATTGGGTTTAATACTTTATTATAGTGATTTTCAATGATTTTTGCAACAATTTTGGAGATTTTTGGCCAATATTGGGGGATATTGGGCCCTTTTTGAGGCCAGGTCTTGGGGGGAAGTTGGGAGATGGTTACCAACTTCAGATCTATATAAACTAGGGCTTCTTGAAGCCATGGAGTAGGTTCAGAACATATTTATGGTGAAGATTTTCCAAGCGAAAGCCATTTTTATGCAGAGAAGCCATTGAGGAGAGAACCTTTGTGGGCCATTTTTGGGAGCTCTGGTCATCTGTTTTCATTGTTGTTAGTTTTGTTGGGTTCTAGAGATATGGTAGAACAAGACCAGATCAGTTTGTAACCTTATTGGAACTTCTGTGATGTACTTTTAAATATTTTAATAGAAATAAGAAAGCCTCACCCACTAAGACAAAGGCCCAGAGACGTAGGCGAGATTGCTAAACTCCATTATCACATTGGTGTTTATGGTTTGATGATCCTCATGATTTATTTCAGATCTGTATATGTTTATATGGCTATTATGTATCTTCTATAATTATTCCTTTTTCTTTCATCTTCCTAAATGGTTAATTAACACATGCTAAATAACTCAACCATTGTTGTATAAAAGGTCTTTTCGGATCAAGTGGTATCAAATCTAGTTGACGTTTGGATTTGAGTTTGCATGTTAACCAGGGAAAAGATACATCGTGGTGAAGGCGAGATTGTTGAATAGAATCCATTGATTGGATTGAGAAAGAGAACTTCTCAAAGCGATAAGATGGCATTGGAAGAGGGACTTTCTCAGGATGAGAAAGAGTTTCGAAAATCTTTCTTCACCATGTCAGAGACGATGAAGGTTTTGTATGAGGATTACTTGGAATGAAAGAGACCAGTTCTTGGTGAATCTTCAAAGGGAAAAAGTGAAGAAGGAGAGGTTCCTCCTCAAATTCCCCCTTCACCTCCATCTTCACCTCCTTCTTCTTCAAGTTCAAGTTCTAAATCCACTGCAAAGAAACATGTCCATAAACACAAGAATGAAATGCCTTTATTAAAACTTGATGTGAAATTTGAATTACCTATGTATGATGGTGAAGTCAATGCAGAGAGGCTTGATAATTGGGTCAAATAGATGGAGGTTTATTACAGTGTGCAACAAATCAAGGATGAGGCAACTCAGATCAAGTTGGCATCACTTAGACTTGCAAGGAAAACACTCATCTGGTGGCAAAGCAAGTTGAAAAATGGCACGCAACAAGTGGGTAATGTGTTTCCATCATGGCAAAGTTTTATTTTTGAACTTAGTAAGCAATTCTATCCTTTGGGTTATAAAGAGAAAGATTTAATTGAATGGAAAGCTCTTAAACTAAGAAAAGGACAAACAGTGCAAGAATACACAGATGGCTTTCTTAAAATGACATTGATGTTAGATATTCCTTTACATACCCAATAAAATATTATGAAACATATAGGAGGTTTACCTGCACATATTCGAAATACTGTATTCATGTTTGGACCTACTAATATTGATGAGGTTTCTGTTCAAGCGACATACATTGAAGCAAGAAAATCAAGGGTTGGTGTATCAGGGGAATTGTCTTCAAGGAAAGAGGACAAAAAGAGGTGGAATGGAAAAAAGACAAATTTAGTGGCAAGAAAGGAAGATAAGCCCTCTTGCAAGCATTGCAAGAGAGAGGGGAATGATGAGGACCGTTGTTGGCAATTGCATCCCGAGAAGAGACCAAAGTGGTTCAAAGAGAAGAAAGGGAGGCAAAAAATTGCAGCAACAACATGACCAACATACTTGGGATCAGACTCAGGTGATTAATCTAAAGTCTCATTGGTTGGTATGACAAGTAAAATTGGTGAAGGATTTGATTGTAAAAGTAAATTGTTTCACATGAGGCACACTAAGGTTGACACATTGATGGATAGTGGATCTCAATCTAACTTAATTTCAGAGGAATTGGTTAAGCAATTGGGATTAAACACTCAGATGCATCATAAGACCTACACACTTAAATGGATAAGCAACAATCATCAAATGCACATAACAAAGCAGTGCACTTTAAAATTTGCAATTTCATCAAAGTTTGTGGACGAGGTAACATGTGATGTGGTCCCACTAAGTGAATGTGGGATGGTCTTAGGCAGTCCTTACTTGTATGATCGTAAAGAAATATTCTACAAGGAAAATAAACAATATCATTTAATCAATGCAGGTCAAGAATATGTGGTTCATGCTCATCATTTAAAGGCAAATAAATCTCTTCAAACAATGGAACAATTAAGAAAGGCGACTCAAGAAAGAAACACACCTATAATTGTTTCAAATCAAGTAATCAATATTAAGCAAGAACATGAGATGATTGTAGAATGGAAAATCAATCACACTTTGCTTCAAGATAAGCTGATGTCGTGCAAATATTACAAACATATAAGCTCATTTGCAGTCATATTTTTGATGCTATCATTAGTAATGTTTTCTACATGGATGATAGTGGCTTCAGTAAGATGTGACATGGTACAAATCACTAAAAATATGCTGCCAGTTATCATGATTGTTTTACAATTGATCTTGATGAGACAGGTGCATAGGACAGAGTTTAAAGACAGGGAACAAGTCGGGTGGCCTATCTCGAACTTGATGACTGATTAGTAACCTTTTGGGGACCAAAAGGTCTTTATTGGGGAGGTGTGTGTTGATGGGGCTTAATTCCCTTGACTCAACAGTAGGAACCAAACATGCCACCGAGGCCTAATTAGACTCTGCATCATTTGAGATGGAATGGTTCTCCAGATCTTGTGATCCGACCAATTTATCGATGGGCATTGTGTTTTCTTGTGGAAGATCTTCCTTCAGTTAGGAATGTTATTCTCTGTATTTTCTCTTGAGTGGGGCTGGTATGAGAGACGCAAGCCAGTATAAACCAACTTGACTAGTAACAGGGTTGAGATTTAACTACTAGGAAGAGGCTGAGATTGGGATAACCCGCTGCTCAAACATGCAGACAACGATTTTATGCCAAAGGGTCTAGTACTAATACATTAACCAAATGAACATCCAATTACTGTATGAGAAACTAATTATCAGAAAGAAAGCACATATGTAATAAGATGATGGCAATAAAAATAATTCATCTACCATAACCATGAATCACATAATAACACAACAATTTATCTCCATCATGAAAGCAAAGAACATCAAGACATTGCACCAGATAACTTGACAACAAAATTAATTGCTCTTACTCATTACTGCATCATTCATGAAACATGATAGGAAGTAGTTCTTCTCCAAGTCCAATCACATTACATTTGATGGAAATAGTTTGTCTCTGGTCCAGAAGGACTTCTAAATTCATAGCAGTCTCAAAATAATTCTCCACAGCAAAAAAAACAAAGAGTTCTTACAACAACCATCGACCCTTGACTAATTGGTCGATGCCCTTATTTATAATATAAAATTCAACCGAAATTAACGGCTAAGTACAGTTTGAAGCAAAAAAAAATCACCACGTGGCGTGATCATCCAACAGTTTCTTTAACAGTCCACCCGAGATATTTCTTGAAAAGGATGACTTCTTTCATATTCAGACCAACTGATGAACATATCTTCACAGGTTTGGGCCCATGGGAATATGTGCCGTTCCATTGGGGATGCATATATTCCTCTGATATCTACTGCATGTGATCGGTACTTTACCAAATTGGCATTCAACTGTTGTAGCATGGTTCGAGCTCTGATCGGGTGTTCCGTGAATTGTTGCACTTTCCCTGGCCTTGCATCGGTTATCTTTGCGCATTCTTCAGCCCATAGCGAATCTTGTTCGACATGCATCTGGAACACGTTGCTCAGGTTGATAAATTCATCGGGGGTGCCAAACTTTGGTAGTCCAGAATCCTTCATTTCTTCGATGATTTAGTTTCGGTGTTTCTTTCAAGTTCTTTGGCGAGGTAATAGGATGAGCTCTATTCAGTAGTCAAGAGGATTTTTCTTGCAATCAAAGTAGAGGTAGTTTAGTGATTAAGCAACCTATGATAAGACAAACAATCTGAAAATATTAACGTGTACCTGCGTAGCTTGCTAGTCCAAGTCGTTTTAATACTTACATGATCCTAGATGCTCCTTTGAATGAAATGTGATGACCTAGCCGAAGCCTCCACTCCTCTTTGGTTTAAAATGAATTATGTCAACGTGCCATAGGGTGGAAAATCAAGTACGACAGACATGAGTGTATAAATTGTCATAGTAATCACTTGACCTTTGGGGTCGAAAGGAGGCGTCGGAGATGAGTGTGCACATGTATGCTCCCAAAATGTTGGATACCATAAAGGGAGAGTCATTAAATGCCTCCAGAATCCATATCACCAAGCATGTCAAACATTATTTGTCAATAACGAAGGTTCGAAAGTTCAAAAAGATCATAAGGATTGTACCGCACGTTTCCTGCAAATTTGATTCAACAGCGTTTACATGTTCTAGATTGCATCCGTCGAGCAGTTGTGGCACGTCGAGTCTTCAAAACATCATGTCGTGAGGCGCAAGTGTTTTATTGGCATGCTCTATTTCGTTCCTTCGTTTCTCTATAAATTCCAGGAGTTCTTTGGGGAATGCATATGTTGAGCTTAAATCCCCTGGGATTCTGGTTCGACGAGTTTATCTTGGAGAAGTCCCGCGTAATAGTCCTTTATCACTTGTAGATGCCTGAGTCCCTACTGACTGTTGCACCTATGGGATCGTTCAAACAAGGCGAGTCGAGGTATGAAAGTGCTAGGTCCGAGAACCACGGCATTATACAGAATCTTTCTTATTGGCTTCCCGTATACTTGAAGCTCCAACAGGAGGTACAAAAATTTGCTTGGAGATGACATCAACATCTCCAACGTAGCTTGGGGTGGAAAAAGGTACATATGAAAGATCCATGCTGGGAGCCATGCCTTCTCCGGAGCCAAAACCATGGAGAAGAGAGGAGGAAGGCCTAGAAAAAATATGGAAAAGGGAGGAAGATCACCTCCCAGCTGAGCCGAGCATATGTCCAGCCGTTGATGGGTTTGTGATGCATACCAAGCGGGTCGAACCGGTTGGGACTATCGGTAGAGGCATGCCTGGGAATCTTTCTTATTGGCTTCCCGTATACTTGAAGCTCCAACAGGAGGTACAAAAATTTGCTTGGAGATGACATCAACGTCTCCAATGGAGCTTGGGGTGGAAAAATATATGTCTGAAAGAGCCATGATGGGAGCCATGCCTTCTCCGGAGCCAAAACCATGGAGAAGAGGGAGGCCTAGAAAAAATACAGAGAAAAGGGAGGAAGATCACCTCCCAGCTGAGCCGAGCATATGTCCAGCCGTTGATGGGTTTGTGATGCATACCAACTGGTCGGAGCCAGTTGGGACTATCGGTAGAGGAGGCGAGAGATGAAAGGGAAGGGAAAAAGCATGGGCACTTTCGTCGAAAGTCCCGCTCAATAGTTAGAGCAGGCTCAACTCGCAATAGCCGAACTCTAGCAAGAAAATAGAGAGATGCAACGTCAGTTGGCGGAAAAATACCAGGAGATACCGCCATTGCAGGGTCGTGCAAGAAGCATGGTTTGGTTGCAGAGATGACTTCGGGAAGCATAAGATACAATTGTGCAGCTACGCGAGGTGCAACATATGGCGGGAGAAAATAACATAGTGCAAGGCACGAGTAGTAACCTGGGGAAAGGTTCATGTGTAGGGGATGCATAATGGGCGATCATGTACCTTGTATTTTCCTAAGCGACTCTTGAAATTTTTTTCCTTTTGCTCTTTTGTTGTAAAGATATTCGTGGTCCCACTGCCACTAGGCCGATTGGTCACAGCGTCGGCGTGGATTATTTGTATGTGATCCAAACTCAGAGGGAACCTTTAATGCTAAATATCGACAATGTTTTGAATGTATCACACTTTCTTTTAAATACAAAAATTAACCGTGTTCTCTTATCTAAGCCCTTTTTTCGCATAAATTATTAGATTCTTGTGATCATCATTATTACGCTGTGAGTTTGTTAATACTTTCCCTTGTAAAATTTTCGATGTCGATTGATGCTTCTGTGACGTTATCAACCCTAGATCATTAGAAATATTTAATCATAAAAAAAAGGCATTCGGCTAGTGGGTAAGGGTCATATTCGGGATCTCTCTCGCATCGAAAGCACTAAGAAAAAACTAGTCGCCAAGACTGCCGATACTGGACGGTATCAGGGTTATTATTACAACAAGAAATTAATCATTTTGCAATCGCTGATGACGAAATTGTTTCGGGAGTTCGGAGATCGACAATGCCACTCTTCTATTTGCACGACGTTCACTATTACACTTTTTGCCGAAGCTGAAATTCTTAAGTGAGTCGGGGAAAATTATGGGTCGTCGATTCCTTGAGTAGTTGTTAAGTATCTTTTAGAGTTAAGATGATTCTTTGTTGTATGTTCAAGTGAAAATTAATCAATTCAAACATGAAACATATAAGATAAGCGAGAGTATCAGTGTCATACCGAGGCGAAAACAATTGAATGCAAAAGATCGGGTGGTACCCAAAAAGGAAATGGTCACAGACCTTTTAGGGTGTGTTGAGTGCTCAACAAATGGTGATTCACTGGGCGAATGCAAAATAT
The DNA here is from genome assembly GCA_010110895.2 of Picea sitchensis. Taxonomy (NCBI): domain Eukaryota; kingdom Viridiplantae; phylum Streptophyta; class Pinopsida; order Pinales; family Pinaceae; genus Picea; species Picea sitchensis. The sequence continues at coordinate 240,724 of SNQJ01S0006067.1, forward strand.
TTGCTTTCTACTTCATTTCCCTTGAGGTACTACCAAACCATGAAGTAGATATCTCTGGTACTTCTTTTATCCATATTAGCTGATTTTATCATTATATATATATATATGTGTGTGTGTGTGTGTGTATTTTTTATATATGTATATGTGTATATATATATATATATATATATATTTTATTTTTATTTTTTATTTATTTATTTTATTTTATTTTTATTGAAACTATTGTTTTAGGGCTTGGCCATTTACTAGGAGGGCATCATGTTTCCCTCTCAAATTCTGAAACCGGTAAGTGCCTGCCCTGATCTTCTCAGCCACTTGGAAAGGTCCAAGCCATAGGTTCTGAAATTTAGAATGTTTCCCCTTCGGTTCATTTGCTCTATCCCATTTCAGGACCAAGTTTCCTACTTCAAAATTCTTCTCTTTAGCTTTATGCTTATCGAACCATCTTTTCACTATCTGTTGGTGCACTAAGAATTTTGACTTAGCCTTTTCCCTCTCTTCTTCTAGCATGAGAAGAGTGTTGATTCTTTGTTGCATGGCCGACGATGGTTCCTCGTTGGAGTCTTGGGCCAATTGGAGAGATGGCAGGTAGAGCCCATTTAGGAGGATGGATTCTTGTCCGTAGACTAGAAAGTATGGGGAATTCCCTACAACTTCTTTGGCTGTGACCCTATGGACCATAAGGCATTATGAAGTTGGTTATGTCAATTTCATTGTTTATCTATAACCGTCTTCTTTAGTATTCTTACCAGGTTCTTATTAGTTGGTTCTGCCACACCGTTTCCCTGAGGGTAGTAATTCATAGAGTACTTGATTATGATTCCTTTATCCAGTGCAAACTCTGTTAATAGGGTAGAAGAGAAGTACGCTACATTATCAAAGACTAGAACAGAGGGGACACCAAACCTTGTGATCAACTGCTGTTCTATAAATGGGATCACTACCTTCTCTTTCACACGAGTCAAAGGAATGGCCTCAACCCATTTTTTGAAATAGTCGGTGGTAGTAAGAATGTACTTGTGGAGTTTTGCAGAGCTAGGCATAATTTATCCTATGATAACCGACCCCCACTGCTCAAAAGGCCTAAAGACAATCATAGACTAAAGTGGGATTGCAACCATTTTCTCCTTTCCAATGCTTATTTGACAAGTGTTACAGCTCCTAGTGTAAGTATGAGCGTCTTTAAACAATGTGGGCTAGTAATAGCCATCTCTCAAAATCTTATGAGCGGTTTTTTTTCCTGCAAAATTTCCTCCGGCGGGGCCATCATGGAGTTCCTTTAGCACTTTGTCAGCATCTTCTCGTTTGATACATCTCAATAGTACCCCATCATAGTTGATCCGGAAGAGCACCGAATTTATAAGGTGATATTGTGCAGATTTTAACCTCAGGGCTCTCCTTTCCCTAGGGTTGAGGTTCTCGAGGCAAGTCCCATGGTGTAGAAGATAAGTTAAATCCTCATACCAGGAGCCTTGTCCTGGGGAGATGTATGCTACCTCACCACACCATAGTGCTATTTCGTTTTCCCACCCGGAATCTTCAATTGTTCGATCCTGGGCTTCAACTGCGAGCTTGCACAAACCTTGTCCCTTTACTAGTTTGGCATGTTTTATATCTAGATCAAATTCCTGGACTACTGCCATCTAGTTCCCTCTTCTTTCTCCCATCTCTTGTTGGGTAAACAAGGATCAGACCGCAAGGTGTGGCACAATCAACTTAGTGTGATTCTTGAGGATGTAAGACCTGAAATGATTTACTGCCTCATAGACCGCGTAGGCCTGCTTGTTTATGGCAGGGTAATTGAGCTCAAATCCTTGAAGATTGGTACTCATAAATGACACTGGGGCTTCGTTGTTGTCCTCATCCTTCTGGGTCAAAACCACAGGTAGCGATTGGTTGGAGGTGAAAGTATAAAGGAAAAAGTCTCTATTGAAATCGAGACTTCGCAACATCGGGGCCCGGGATATGGCATCTTTGATATTGTTGAAAGCATTTTTTCATTCATTGTCCCACTTAAATTCAACATCCTTGCAAATCATCTTTTGTAAGGGTTTGATGATTTCGGCAAAATCGGGAGTGAATTTCCTTACAAAATTGATTTGCCCGAAAAAGGACTACATAGATTTCTTGTTATGGGGTAGCGGGAGTTGAGCTATGGCCTTAATCCTTTCTGGGTCTATGTGAATCCCTGCTTGAGATATAATATGACCTAACAACTTACCTTCCTTGATACCAAAGATAGTTTTATTAGGGTTCAGTGATATACCATATTTCCTGCATCTCTCAAAAATCTAAGTTAAGTGTTGGATGTGCTCTTATCTATTCTTCGAATACACTGTTACGTCATCTAAATACACTACCACACACTTATTAATAAGTCCCCAAAAATCCACGTCCATGGCCCTTTGGAAGGTTGCTCCTGCGTTGATTAACCCGAAAGGCATGTGTTTATAAGTGAAGGTTCCCCATTTGGTTCGGAAGGTGGTTTTTAAATGATCTTCCTCTGAAACCAATACTTGGTTGTAGCTTGAGAAACCGTCTAATAGAGAGAAAATCTCTGAGCCCGACACAGCCTGCAGGAGTTGTTCCATCGACGGGACCGGACAATTGTCCTTTTCTGAAGCTCCGTTGAGGTTCCGAAAATCTATGCATAGTCGGATTTCTCCTGACTTTTTCCTCACTGGAACAAGATTTTCCACCCAGGCGGAATGCCTAACCTATAAAATTATCTTCGCATCTAGAAGATTCCTCAATTCCTAATACATGAGAGGCTCTAGGGATCGGTGATACTTTCATAGCTTTTGCTGGAAAGGTTTTATTTCAGGTTTCAACATGATGGTGTGTTGAATAATGCGGGTATCATATGTTTTCAAATCCTTATAGGACCACGTGAAAACATCTTGGTATTGTCTAAATAATTTGAAGTAGGATTTCCTCTCTTCCTTAGATATAGTTTTGCCAAGATTAACATTCTTCGGGTTCTCTGGAGTCCCAAGATTTATAGTTTCATGGAGGGGACAAGAGCTACCAGTCTTTGCGTTTTTAGGTCCTTTAAATCATTCCTTTAGATCAAACAGGTTCTCTAGATTAGCTATCCCCCTTGGGATCGTGTGAGCCTTCTATTTACCGATATTTCGTCCTGCTTAAGGATCAGTTTCAGTTGATTTCTCTTGGAACTCTTCATCGTCTATCGCGAGATATTTGAAATTGTCCTAGTTGGTCAAGAATTTTATGATTTGTTCATCCCCTTCAAAAAATTTCCAATTAGAAATTTTATTAGGTACCGATGGTTTGTAGAGAAACTCTACAATGAATTGGGAAGCTTCGTAATCTTCTAGGGGTGACAACTTGGAAGCGGTTGTGGCCAAAGAGTCAGCTAGAACATTCTTGGCTCGGGGAATCACTATAACGTTAAAGGATTCAAAGTGTTATATTAACCTATAAACCTCCTACGAATAGTTTTTTAGATGAGGAGAATTGCAATGTATGGTATTCCTGACTTGCCTAACAATAATTTTGGAATCTCCGAAGACTTTCAACCTTTTGACATTTAAGTTTATGGATTTGTTTAATCCTTGTACTAGAGCTTCATATTCGACAATATTGTTGGTACATTTGAACTCTAGCCTACATGATAGGAAATTACATTTGCCTTTAGGATTGATAAGAATACATCCTGCTCCTAGCCCTTCTTGCGACTTGGATCCATCAAAGTAGAGGGTCCAAATCTGCGAACGAAAATCGCTCTTTTCTTGTTTCTCATTAATCTCTTGCTCTCCGATCTCTTGTCTCGTAAGCTCCGTCGCAGGGTTTTGGCGAAAGAGGGAGTCCCCTATCGGCATCGGTGATTCTTATTGAAAGATTAGTTCGGAGTTTTGGGTAGGAGGAACAATGGACAAGAGAGGAGCAAAGTCCTCGAAGTGGGAATCATAGGAGTAATTTCCCAATATGGGGAAGTCTGTAGACACGGGTTCGTTCGAGGTTTCTAGATTAGAAACCGTATACTTCAAATATCTCTCCCTATTGATTCTGATCATATTCTTGTATCCTTTTAGTGGCAACCAAAGGTGTGCCCAGTCTGTACTGTAATATCCATTTAGCTTCTCGGACCAATCCCGACTCAACAACAATCCGTATGCCTCTGGGATATCTACCACAATGATGTCAATTACTTGCATGAAATTAGGATGTGTCGCTATCCTGATCATCACATCTTTGAGTTCTCCCATGACCTTGACCTGGGTTCTATCCAATTGTATGACATGATTATCACTTTTGAGAGGGACATCACCTAATTTATTACAAATGACCAAGGGAATGACATTAGAAGAAGCCCCAGAATCTACCAAACAATTGTGAAGGTTCCTATTGAAGACTTCAAATGTTAAAAGAAAAGGCGGTACAAAAGGCCTCTCCTTCCTACCTTCCGAGTAGGTATTTACGGTTGGATTGCTTACCAAATCGGTTGGGGACAGATTCTTCTGCTGACCATTGCCAGCCGTCGGGTCTTCTATAGAGCTCAAAGCTTGCAGTAGAAAGTCTTTTTGCTAAGGAATCCTACATATATCCATAGCTGATATATTATCCTTTAGGTTCTTCAAATCTCCGACTACGTTGTAATCTAGTTTGGGGGATTCCTGGGTATGGATTCTTATAGTTTTTTGCCATGTGTGAAAGTTATTTTCGAGCGATCGAGAGTTAACTTACTTTGCGAGGCCYGGCTAGCGTTGGTATCTTTCGAGCTGGGTGGACCCCTACTACATGTCTTTATTACCAAAAATTCTGTGGGTTGTTCTCGAGGCTGAAACATATCATATGAAGGCACGATCATGTCGGGATCCCATATCAGCATGGCTATGTCTCACGGTGGGTCAGCCTCTTCCTAATCGACAATATTCACGGGTGAACTGCTTGACTGTTGGGTCAGGGAGACTTCATCCAGAAAACGATTGGCCATTAAATTCATGGCGTGGACCCATTTAGGGCATTCTCTTTCAGAGTGGTTCTCCTGGTGATAAGTACAGAAAGAATCAGACACAACATTCCCTAGGTCAATGTTTAATTTGGCTGAGGGAGGTTCAATTGCTTTAAAAGGTTGGTTTCTTTTAAAGAAAGGCTTATAGGGATTTTTGTTTTGGTTTCCCTCCCTTGTGCTTCTCTTCATGTCTATGATCTCATTGGATAATTTTTTAACCATGCCTTGTAGGTATTCTATACCCTTGTCGGGAGTTTGTTCAGCCGGTTTCCCCAACGGTCTGGTTAAAAGGAGTCCTTTCCTAGGAGGGGGCTAGGTTTCTCTTTTCATCAAAGAGGCCCAACCTTCTTTACATCCTTTCATTTGAAATTCTATTGTCTTGGCCTCTTCAAAATTCTCCACCAGGGTTTGCTTAGCGACCCTTTTTACGAACATAGAAATGGAAGCCGAAAGCGCGTTGGCATAAACCTCAATTGCAACTCTTGAGTTGGTTTCACCGCGAGATGGAATTTGTTTAAGATGGCCGTGAATATTTGACCCTTTATTTTAGGCTCATGGTGGCTGCAAACAAATCAACCATTAGAGCTCCCGTGGTAGTTTCCTCCACAAATTTGTCTAAAAAGTCCTTCTGGAATTTGGTCCAGTTGGTTATGGATCCTATTGGCAAATTAAAATACCACGTGGAAGCCGAGTTTTCAAATGTGTAGGGAAAGAGCCTACAAACTACATCTTCATGTTGAACATTCATAATCCTGATCGCGAGTATGAACTTCTTGATATGATCTTCAGGTAAACCTGAAGTTTTGGGATCGTACTTTGGGAGCAGCTTTTCCGAGTGTCGGGGAAGATTATGTACTCGTCCCGGGATGGCCACAACGTCTCTGGCCAACCAAGGTTGGTTGTATTGAAGCGGGATTTCCCTTTCCTCCTCATGATCATTATTACCTTCCATATCTTCAGAATTTGAGTTGAGGTCCTCTTCTTCCAAACAATCGTTTGGCTCAGAGATGTTGCTGGCTGGCGTTTTAGGTATCATATCAAGAGGTTCTTGGATTTCGGTGATCGAGAAATCTATTAAGTCTTCTACGAAGTGTACGAAAACTTTGTCGGGAGTGCTAACCACTGGTATGCTTTGTTGTTTTCTTCGAGGGAGGATGGGAGTTAAGGACAACACGTCAATTTGTCGGGCATAGGCTCTAGTGATTATCCAGAATTGATTCACTTCCTCATGAGGAAGGGCGTAAGGTATTTCAGAGTGAAAAGGTTCTTCCTTGGGCTGGGGTGAGTTACCCACTTCGGGGGTATTCAGTAAGTGTGGGATATTTGTTGGATGACTAGCCATGCATGTGGACCATTACGAATCTGTAGGCTGTTAGAAATACTATATAAATTATATACTCAACCATTCATTCTCAGGGCCTCCTTCTAGCGCCAATTCTGTTGATGGGGCTTAATTCCCTTGACTCAAAAGTAGGAACCAAACTCGCCACCGAGGCCCAATTAGACTCTGCAGTTTTTGAGATGGAATGGTTCTCCAGATCTTGCGATCCGACCAATTTATCGATGGGCTTTGTGTTTTCTTGTGAAGGCTCTTCCTTCAGTTAGGACTATTCTTCTCTGTATTTTCTCTTGAGTGGGGCTGGTATGAGAGACGCAAGACAATATAAACCAACTTGACTAGTAATAGGGTTGAGCTTTAAATACTGGGAAGAGGCTGAGCTTGGGATAACCTGCTGCTCAAACATGCAGACAATGATTTTATGCCAAAGGGCCTAGTACTAATACATTAACCAAATGAACATCCAATTACTATCTGAGAAACTAATTATCAGAAAGAAAGCACATATGTAATAAGATGATGGAAAGAAAAATAATTCATCTACCATAACCATGAATCACATAATAACACAATGATTTATCTCCATCATGAAAGTAAAGAACATCAAGACATTGCACCAGATAACTTGACAATATAATTAATTGCTCTTACTCATTACTGTATCATTGATGAAACAATATAGGAAGTAGTTCCTCTCCAAGTTCAATCACATTGCATCTGATGGAAATAATTTGTCTCTGGTCCAGAAGGAATTCTAAATTCATAGCAGTCTCAAAATAATTCTCCACAACAACAAAAAAAGAGTTCTTACAACAACCATCGACCCTTGACTAATTGGTTGATGCCCTTATTTATAATATAAAATTCAACCAAAATTAACGGCTAAGTACAGTTTGAACCAATCAAAAATTGCCACGTGGCGTGATCATCCAACAATTTCTTTAATAGTTCACCCGAGATATTTCTTGAAAAGGATGACTTCTTTCATATTCCGACCAACTGATGTACAGATCTTCACAAGTTTGGGCCCATGGGAATCTGTGTTGTTCCATTGGGGATGCATATATTCCTCTGATATATGTTGCATGTTCTTGATACTTTACCAAACTGGCATTCAGCTGTTGCAGCATGGTTCGAACTCTGATCAGGAGTTCCACAAATTGTTGCACTTGCCCTAGCCTTGCATCGGTTATCTTTGCGCATTATTTGGCCCATAGCGAGTCTTGTTTGACATGCATTTGGAACACGTCTCTCAAGGTGATAAATTCATCAGGGGTGCCGAACTCGGGGAGCCCATAATCCTTCATTGCTTCGACGATTCAGTTTTGGTGTTTCTTTCAAGTTCTTCAACGAGGTAACAAGATGAGCTCTGTTCAGTAGTTGGGAGGATTTTTCCTACAATCAAGGTAGATGTAGTTTAGAGATTAAGCAACCTATGATAAGACATAAAAAATCCAAAAATATTAACGTGTACCTGTGTAGCTCGCTAGTCCCAGTCGTTTTAATACTTATGTGATCCTAGATGCTCCTTTGAATGACCTGTGATGACCTAGCCGAAGCCGCCACTCCTCTTTGGTTTAAAATGAATTATGTCAGCATGCCATAGGATGGCAAATCAAGTATGACATACATGAGCGTATAAACTGTCATAGTAATCACTTGACCTTTGGGGCTGAAAGGAGGTGTCGAAGACAGGTGTGCGCGTGAATGCTCCCAAAAGGTCAGATACCGTAAAGGGAAAGTCGTTAAATTCCTCCAGAATCCGTATCACCAAGTGTGTCAAACATCATTCATCAATAATGGAGGTTCGAAAGTTCAAAAATATCAGAAGGATCATACCACACGTTCCCTGCAACTCTGTTTCAACGACGTTTACATGTTCTGGATTGCATCCGTCGAGTAGTTGTGGCACATCGAGTCTTCAAAACATCATGTCATGAGGCACGAGTCTTTTATTGGCACACTCTATTTCATTCCTTTGTTTCTCTATAAATTCCAGGAGTTCTGTGGGGAATTCATATGCCGAGCTTAAATCCCCTGGGATTCTGGTCCGATGAGTTTATCTTAGCGAAGTCCCGCGTAATAGTCCTTTGTCACCTGCAGACACCCAAGTCCCTACGCTGTTGCACTATGGAATCTCCTTCAAACATGGGGCAGTGTTTGAGAGGCAATCAAAGTGCGAGGTCCAAGCCCCAACATGCCTGGGACTCTTTCTTATTGGCTTCCCATGTACTTGAAGCTCCAACAGGAGGTACATGCATTTGATTGAAGATGACATCAACGTCTCCAGCTGAGCTTGGGGTGGAAAAAGGTATGTTTGAAAGAGCCATGCTGGGAACCATACCTTCTCCGAAGATAAAACCACAGAGAAGAGGGAGGCCTAGAAAAAATATGGAGAAAAGGGAGGAATACCACCTCCCAGCTGAGCCGAGCATATGTCTAGCCGTTGAGGGGTGTGTGATCCTTACCAACTGGTTGGAGCCAGTTAGGACTACCGGTAGAGGAGGTGGGAGACTAAAGGGAAGGGAAAAAGTGCTGAGCACTTCTGTCAAAAGTCTCGCTTAGCAGTTAGAGAAGGCTCAACTTGCAATAGCCAAACTCTACAAATAAAATAGAGAGCTGCGACGTCAGTTGGTGGCAAACGACCAGGAGATACCACCGTCGCAGGGTCACACAGGAAGCATGGTTTGGTTGCAGAGATGACTTCGGGAAGCACAAGATACAATTGTGCAGCTGCGCGAGGCACAACGGATGGCGGGAGAACATAGTGCAAGGCATGAGTAGTAACCTGGGGAAAGGTTCGTGTGTAGGGGACGCATACTGGGCAGTTTCGTACCTTGTATTTTCCTAAGCGACTCTTGACAATTTTTTCCTTTTGCTCTTTTGTTGTAAGGATATTTGTGGTCCCACTTCCACCGGGCTGGTTGGTTGGGGCGTCAGCATGGATTATTTGTATGTGATCTGAAATCGGCGGGAACCTTTTATTCTAAATATCAACAGTGTTTTGAATGGATCACACTTTCTTTTAAATACAAAAAGTAACCGTGTTCTATTGTCTAAGCCCTTTTTTCGCATAAATTATTAGATTCTTGTGATCGTCATTGTTACGTTGTGAGTTTTTTAATACTTTCCCTTGTAAAATTTTTGATGTCGATTGATGCTTCCATGCCGTTATCAACCCCGGATCATTAGAAATATTTAATCATAAAACCAAAAGGCAGTCGGCTAGTGGGTAAGGGTCATATTCGGGATATCGCTCGCATCAAAAGCACTAAGAAAAGACTAGTCGCCAAGACTATCGATACCGAGCGGTATCGGGGTTATTATTACAACAAGAAATTAATCATTTTGCAATCGCCGATGCTGAACATTTTTCGGGATTTCGACGGTCGACAGTGTCACTCTTCTATTTGCACAACATTCACTATTACACTTTTTTCCGAAGCCGAACTTCAAAAAGTGAGTCGGGGAAAATTATGGGTCGCCGATTCCTTGAGTAGTTGTTAAGTCTCTTTTAGAGTTAAGATGATTCTTTGTTGTATGTTCAAGTGAACGTTAATCAATTCAAACATGAAACATATAAGATAAGTGAGAGTATCAGTGTCATACTGAGGCGAAAACAATCAAATGCAAAATATCGGGTGGTACCCAAAAAGGAAATGGTCACAAACCTTTTAGGGTGTGTTGAGTGCTCAACAATGTGATCCAAAATTGGATCCAGGAGCTTGATGGGGCTCAGAAAGGCCTAAAAATAAAAGTTCTCAGAATGGATTCAAAATGGATGTGTGCATAGGCCTCATTGATACGCACCCAATGCAACTTGAACGGGATCAAACAGACATCGTATACTCAAGATATCACGGTCGTTTCATTTGGCCAAACATGCACAAAAAATGATGACTGTATAGTCCGTACAGTGCCACGTGGCAGCTGACTGTACATTCCATACGACCATACAACTTACGTGGCAAGGTATAGTGGCATGTTCAATGTGTTGATTGGGTGTACAAACTGACACGTGGCAGGGTGACTGGGTGTACAAACTGATGATGTGTCAGACAGGTGGACCAATCAAGAGTGACACATGTCACCACTGTAAGGGTGACATGTGGCACAACTGTACAACACGTGGCAGGGTATGGTCAACATGCTGATAGGGAAGATGATGTGTAAAATGGGAAAATCTATATTTGACACTTGGCGTACAGGTGGACGAGTAATGTGGTGCCACGTGGTACCCCTCCATTGGCTCATTGGTTTGAAAAATGTTTAGGGTCTATGAGGTTTGAACCCGCGACCTTGGGCATGGACGAATGACTTGGCAAGGCAAGGCTAGCCAACTTGCCATTAGTTTGGTTCTTAATTGTATACTTTGCATATTATATTTAAGGTTACATATAATTCATTTCCGGGTGGATAAAGGGATGGGTCTTAGCGATTCATATATGTGCATGCGACCTTACCTTGGCAGTCCACTCTGCTCGCAACAACTAGCCCACAACCCTCTGTTCTCGCTACCTGTTATCATATGACTCGGGGTCTAGAGCTTATAGCACAGACAGTTTAAGGGTTAGCCCTGGTCGATCAAGTTAGCTCGTCGACCAGCGGCTTAACCGTCGGGGGCCTATTTGAGTTTAGAGCGCGCAGATTCATAGCCTAGGCCACATGCACCATGACCATAAGGCCAGAGCCAGGTTTGAGGAAGGGGGCCAATGCATAACAAATAGCCAAGGCCACATGGGGATCCTCCATACGACCAGGGGCCAACGAGTAAGGGGCTGCGCCCTGAATTTATGCAAATAGTGGGTTTAATACTTTATTATAGTGATTTTCTATGATTTTTGTAGCATCTTTGGAGATGTTTGGCCAATATTGAGGGATATTGTGTGTTGGCCCTTGACCAAGTTTTGGGAGATTCTCAGTCATAGTGACCTATTTTGGGACTTCGAAAGCCTATCGAAGGAGGAGCGCAAGACGAAGCGGAGATCAAGGGATCTCGACCCACTTTTGGGTCCTTTTTGGGTTTTTGGGATTATGTAACGGGATTGGGATGTCGACCCATGGGTTTACCCATGCTTAAGCCTATTTTATAATGTATAAATAGATGTATATGCATCTATAGGCAAAGATAGGCATCTATGTGATGTATGCTAAGCGCAAGTAGGGTTTTGTAAGTACTTTGTGCATGACTGTGAGAGACTTGCAGAGCTAAGTACAAGTGGTTGTAACAGATGGTGGAAGGATTTGTGCTGTAACGCAAGGAAGAAGGATCTAGCGAGCTGCGCAGATCTTCTGTCCTATGCGGAGTAGGGTTTTGATGGCTCTGTGCTTGTAACCGATTGACTGAAGATAATAAAGAAGAAGAGTCGGTGGACGTAGCCCTAGGGTGGGGGTGAACCACGTAAACACTGTGTTGTCTTGCTTTGTGCTTGTCTGGATGTGTTTATATCTTCTTTTTCTAAGTGGTTAGCTATAATTAGATAGATACACTTATGCTTAGTGATAATGATGTATAAGAATGTTAGATCTAATCTATATGAATGTGCTGAGTGCTTGATCTGCTAGATCTGCCCTATCTATTGATGCTAAGTGCTTGAATGCATTATATTAGTGTGAATGCTACGAAGCCCAGTTTTATCAGCGAAGTGATTATTGATTGCATATTGAGGAACTAACGATGCTAAGTGATTTATTAAGTATTATAATCACAGATCTGTGTCCCAGCTAAGGTTGCAGACACCTGAGTCCTGCAACCACCCCTGCCTCTACCTCGGGTGAGACTTCATCTACTTCACAGGTGTTGCCGAAAGAGCCAGTAGTTAGGGCTTTTTTGGTGCACTGTTGTAGCATTGAACCCTGGGTCTACCCCTATGCCAACAAATGGTTCCATTGTCGGGACTAAAACTATGATTGCTGGGAACTGAGAAAGAAGAATCTTTGTGCAACGATCCATCCTGAAACTGTGAAAGCTGTGTGTGTAGATATTTTTCCCTAGTGCGCATCATTCTACTTGACCTAAGAAGCTCTGTGCTAAGGAAAAGAAGTATGATCTGAAGAAAAGAGGTAAGATCCAGAAGCTTTGTGCCCTAAGAAAGGTAAAAGTGGGAATTCTTGATTAAAAAGAGGTAAGATCTGCAAGCTCTGTGCTCTGATAAAGGTAAGAATAGTTAAAAGTTTTAGATCTGGAAGCTTTGTTCTCTATAGAAGTAAGATAAGTGGAAAATTTTGTTTCTAGAGTATGGATCTAGGTATGTTTAATAGAGTTTGTCCTAGTTTGAAAACTAGGGTATTAATAGATGAAAGAAGATTTGATATGACTAGATTTGATAAGAATAGTGAAAGATATGTTATACCTATGCATAGAAAGAATGTTTGGACTAACAAATGGATGCATGATCCTAGAAAGAATTTATTGCAGGTTATCTCCTATGATCCTAGTGCGTAGTACAAGAGAAGATGGGGGTCATTTAAAAGAAAGAGAGGATTAACCCTCTGTTATAGCTGCAGAAAACCAGGACATCTTGCTAAGGCATGCCCTCAGAGAAGACCTGGTTGTCTTTGTTGCAAAGCTATGAACCATGAAGTGTTGGATTGCCCTATAATGATTGCTAAGCTTGAAAGTATGAACATAAGACAAGAAAACCCTAAGGCAGATCCATAAACTAAGGCTATAGCAGAACCCCATAAAGAATCAGAGAAGGTATTGCTACAGATGAAATAAACCTTGAATGGCCACCGACATGTTAGATTATCAGAGATATTTAAAGACAAGGAATGCCTTGAAGCAAGCATAAGAGACTTCGACATTGACTGTGTTCTAGATGAGGAAACACAGGTGAATATCATGACAAAGAAAACTTGGGAAGCTATAGGAAGGCCTGCTATGATTCCTTCATTAGGAGGAATAGGGTTATTCAGAGGAAAACTGGTAAACCTATGTGGAAAGCTCACTCAGATATCTATGAATTCCAATGGAACTTTGACAAAATAAGATTTTGAGATTATTCAATTTATTGAGGACCACGCCTCGTTTACCATGTTACTATGGAAACCTTGGATTGAAAGAGATCAAGCCAGATGAAAAGAAGAAGAAGAAGTTTTGGATCAGAAGAGAAAAGAGTTAAAATATTTCATGACTAGAAGGATCACATATCTGATTGAAGAACATGAGAATAGGTCGAAGCTACTTAACGCTAGAGACCTAGATGTCGAAGATGCAAGAAAATTAGAAGACTCGCAAAAGACTGAAGTACCTATCTCGGATAAAGAAGAGGTGTTAATCTTGAATCCTAGGAAAAATATCAACAACGCGCAATGACTATGTCCAAAGACGATAATAATTAGAATGGAAAAAGGACTACTGAGACGAAGCTCACTGGGAGGAAGGCTAGAAAGTTGAGTAAGAAGAGAGCTAAGTTTGATAAGTTACAGAAGGTTCCAGAGGGAACTTCGTAGACAAAAAATTTACAGAATGGGAGCTTCGTTGGGATATCAAAACAACGACACATGGCACTTTTCCATGGCAAGGCAATATAGCCGTTGGGACCGATATATCTGTTCTACTTCCACTCCGAACAGGTCATAAATAATTTATAACTCGACACCAAACTATTGGACCACGCCATAACAGATAGAACAAGAGTTAATGAGGCTTCATACTCATTACAAGTAGACCGTTTTCGAGTTGCCTATATATCCCATCGCGCCATGCATGAAGAACACTTTTGCTAACCAAGAATTTGAGCCCGCAGACCAAGTGAATTGTATACAGTGATCAATTCCCTCTTACTGTTTATTCTAGTGCAGTATCTAAGTTAATTGTGAAGATGATATTATTAATCCCAAGCGCGTATGTTCGATGAGCTCACCGCAGTTGAAGAATCAGTAACAGAAGTACTCATCGACTTGATGACTGAAAGAGTCATGTCAGAGAGAGGATTGTATACCTGTCTACAAGCATCATCGACAAGAGGATTTCCATCCTTTCCGTCTACTACTTGAGCCAAACCATGACGGCTCATAGATGAGAAGCGAACCAAGAACATAGACGATCTTGTGAATCATAAGTTGATTCCGAGCATTTTACCTGCCTGTCTACCACCTCTGAGCGGCACAATAAATTGAGACAGTGTGCTCAGAGACTTTGAGTACGAATTGATCACTGCGTACCTCCCGAAGGGGATACACACAGTTCGCTTAGATCAATAAAATATAGCAGCGTTGAAGTTTAGCGACTTCAACCTCGACGACAGGAAGGTCTACAACATGCTCTCCCCACATAAGTACCTGACCAGGACAAGAGGAAAGAATTCAAAGATCGTCCCTCAGTCATGGACCCATAACCTCGCACATTCCACACTGCTCAATGTCATGAAGATTCCTCACTTTGGAAGGCACCAAGAAGTGAATGCACTCGTCAAGTTGCTGCTGTCCTGTTACCATGGTGGATACTTGTGGTTAAACCATCGTATCATAGTGGATCCAACATTGATCAACAAGATCATAGGGATGAGTATGAAAGGCCCTGACCCACATGATTTCTACCCCGGAAAAAAAATGGATCACGCTCTAGCGCAAAGGATCAAGGAAACCTACAGAGATGTTGAGAAGGGCATGCAAGGCTACAAGGTAGCCTCTATCCAGAGCAGCATAGTGTGCCTAACCTGTCAATTGATAACATGAAAGTTAGTCCGCAAGAACCGACCCGCCCAAGTCACTGGGTTTGTAGTCGACCTCGCAGGAAAGTGCATGGAGGGCCTACAAATGAATTGGGCGAAGTACCTCGTGAACTAGTTGGAACTAGACTGTAGGGAAGCGCAAGATCAAGGATACAAGTTCCATTTCAGTTGGCTTCTAATCCTGATTGCTTTCATCGCATAGGAGATGCTGGAAGGTGTGACCTTCCTGGACATTGAGTCCTTTGAACCTTTGGCCGTGAAGTTCATTACACTATGGTATTCTAGTGACATGAACAAGAAATGGTAGTCAAATGTCATATTCCATACATATTACAATCAGCTGAAGTTATCTATCCAATCTGAGCCTCGCATCATGCCAAATACTCTCCATAGGTTTCAACCTTTAATGAAATTTAACGCGGACCGCCATTTCATTTATATTACATCGCACACTGACGAGCACAAGAAATAACTTCAATCTTACTACAAGCTGACAAAGGAGGACTTATAAGAAATCACCAAGGACTGGTCAGTGGACCTCCTCATTTCAATAGACCCTGCGGAGATATCCGATATAGACAGTCCAGAAACTACGCCAGATACACCCAGACCTAGAAAAATAAAGAAGACCGAAGAGGTCCATGATTTAGATAGTGCATCCGTGAAGACCACTTCCATATCAACAGAGCAAGGAGGAGATGGTAGAGAGATAGATGCACAGAAGTTGAACATAAGAAAGGTGATATTACACCGCCTAGAGACAAGGAGGATCCCTTAAATAAAAGGAAGGTGTCCCTGTCGAAACCTTCCTCGCAGAAGAAAGTGAAAGAAAACATGACCAAAATGCAGACCATCCTCACCTCCGACAACTTCGATTTCATCATAGCAGCCCTAAATGATGCTTCACTGGAGATAGCATAGAAGCAAGAATCTAAGTAGGAGGAGGTGTTCCATCGGATTAAGGATGAGCTCCAAGGAGTGCAGCAGGCACTACAACCCAGCCGCGCAGTCTCCACTCCGTCTCTTTTTGCTGGAACATCAGAACTGGGAGATGAGCCAGCTCAAATCCACTGCATCACTGATACAATCAAAGCTTGTCTTCAACAAGCCTAGGAAGAAAAAATGCAAGCTACCTAGGCTTTGGCACAAGTATAGGGAGACCTTGTAGAACAACACAGTACTACAGAACAGGAAAAGCTTTCTCTACAAGAGAAGTGGGATGAAGAAAAATCACAACTACAACAAATCAAGAAACAATTGCTCGCAGAGAAAATCGAAGTAAAGGAAATGGTTCATAGAGCACTTTGCTCTGTGACTGTCGTAGAATCAAAGACCGAGGAGTGAGTTCCACAGTAGGTGGCACAATTTGAAGAAGTAATCCAACAACTCCAACAATGCATAATAGACTTGGAGCTCCGCACTGTGCCCGAGACCCCTCAAGATGTAAGAGACCAAAGGGAAGCCACTACCCGCAGTTCAACTAACATAATAAAAGATCTTTCCTTGGAGTGCAAGAAACTAAGTAACCAAAATTCCCAAACATATGAGAACCTCACAGAGAATCCAGATTTATAGGCATTAGAGTCGCAGCTCAAGGAAGCAAAGCATCACACAAACACACTATAGGTGCAGTTGAAGGCCTTATCGGTCGTGGAAAGAATGAATCGGTCTCAAGAGAAACACACCGCCCAGTAGTAGATCCATACAATTCAAAGCAAAGTGATGGAAGTTACTCAACGACTTCAACCAATGCAAGATAAGGCATGCCGATTATTCACAGAGGTTGAAATCTGAGGAGCAGAGCTAGAATAGGTTTTCATTGCAACAGAACAACGCCTAGAAGGGCCTGTGAATGACGTAGTGATCCAGGAGTTCACCGAGCAAGAGGCCATCACACAACAGTAGGTCAAAGCATCTCGAGCCAAGCTCGAGGCCTTCAAAGCAGAACTGGTCAGATCAGAGTGACTTGGGACGAGTCATAGGTGAGTGTTGGGGGCCTGTTGGCGCTTGACCAAGTTTTGGGAGATTCTTAGTCATAGTGACCTATTTTGGGACTTCAACAACCTATCGAAGGAGGAGCGTAAGACAAAGAAGAGATCAAGGGATCTCGACCCACTTTTGGGTCCTATTTAGTTTTTTGGGATTATGTAACGGGATTGGGATGTCGACCCATGGGTTTACCCATGCTTAGGCCTATTTTGTAATGTATAAATAGATGTATAGGAATCTATAGGCAGAGATAGGCATCTATGTGATGTATGCTAAGTGCAAGTAGGGTTTTGTAAGTACTTTGTGCATGACTGTGAGAGACTTGCAGAGCTAAGTACAAGTGGTTGTAATAGATAGTGGAAGGCTTTGTGCTGTAATGCAAGGAAGAAGGATCTAGTGTGCTGCACATATCTTCTGTCCTATGCAGAGTAGGGTTTTGATAGCTCTATGCTTGTAACCGATTGAATGAAGATAATAAAGAAGAAGAGTTGGTGGATGTAGCCCCAGGGTGGGGGTGAACCACGTAAACATTGTGTTGTCTTGCTTTGTGCTTGTCTGGATGTGTTTATATCTTCTTTTGCTAAGTGCTTAGAGATGATTAGATAGGTACGCTTATGCTTAGTGCTAATGATGTATAAGAATGTTAGATCTGATCTATATGAATGTGCCGAGTGCTTGATCTGCTAGATCTGCCCTATCTATTGATGCTAAGTGCTTAAATGCGTTATATCAGTGTGAATGCTACGAAGCCCTGTTTTATCAGCGAAGCGACTATTGAGTGTATATTGAGGAATTGACGGTGCTAAGTGCTTTATTAAGTATTATAATCACAGATTTGTGTCTCAGCTAAGGTTGCAGACACCTGAGTCCAGCAACCACCCTTGCCTCTACCTCGGGTGAGACTTCATCTGCTTCATAGATGTTTCCGAAAGGGATGGTAGTTAGGGCTTTGTTGGTGCACTGTTGTAGCGTTGAACCCTGGGTCTACCCCTATGCCAACATTGGGCCCTTTTTGAGGCCAGGTCTTGGGGGGAAGTTGGGAGATTGTTACCAACTTTAGATCTATATAAAACATGGATTCTTGAAGCCATGGAGGAGGTTCATAACAAAGTTATGCTGAATATTTTCCAAGCCAAAGCCATTTTTATGTAGGGAAGCCATTGAGGAGAGCACCTTTGCGGGCCATTTCTGTGAGCTTCGGTCATCCGTTTTCAGTGCCGTCAGTTTTGTTGGGTTTTAGAGATCTGGTAGAAAAAGACCAGATTAGTTTGTAGCCTTACCAACACTTCTGTGATGTACTTTTAAAGCTTTGAACATAAATAAGAAATCCTCACCCACTGAGACAAAGGCCCGAAGACGTAGTCAAGATTGCCGAACTCCGTTATCACATTGGTGTTTATGGTTTGTTGATCCTCATGCTTTATTTTAGATCTGTATATGTTTATATGGCTTTTATGTATCTTCTATAATTCTTCCTCTTTCTTTTAGCATCCTAAATGGTTAATTAACACATGCTAAATAACTCAACCATTGTCGTATAAAAGATCTTTTCGGATCAAACTTCCTACTTTCCATTTGTTTTAAACACCTAAATGTTAATTTTCTCATATATGAAGAAAACAAATTTGTGTTTTATTTGAATTTGCTCAACAACTTATTATATTTATTGAATAAGATGTATTATTCCATGTTAATAGTCCCTGCTGAAGGCCTGGGACTATAAAAATCATTTTTTCATTGACTGCATTTTTCTTTTTGCATTGACCAAAAATTTGGTGTTGTTTCCTATAGTTAAACTTTGTTGGGAGGGATCAAATTATTTTTGTTGTGTTTTGATTGGTTGTTCAAAGCAACATCTTATTGTCGGGCTGACAATGAGAATTGAATAGGAAGTTTAATTATACATGTTTAGCGGATGGTTGGAAGAGATGCATGTACCGGTCTCAAAGTTCTGATACAATCACGGTTTATGAATCATGCTACGGTGTTAGTTGGAAATTAGTGGCATTTAAAGTGGTGGGCCAGATAAGATGCATATATATTTACTTTTTTTTTCCTCGGAAAAAAGCGTAATTTTATTCATATAGAAGAAAATTACATTCTGTAGATGCACGATGAAGTCATGCATATTGCACCTTTGTGAAGACAAAAAGGTGGATAGAAGCACAACTTGAGCCATAAAGAGAGCTGTGATATAATTCTTCAAAACAAGAAAGTCCACGAGGCTCTCCCGCCACTAAAAAAGTCCAACAATATCTCCAACCATATCAGTCTTCTTCAGACATTACATAGAATATATAAAGAGTATAAAGGATAACACCTAGAGGGCCAATCAAAAAATAATATGTCCTTATGTCGATCGCCAACATATATAAAAAGTATAAAGCACAAAAAAGTCTAATCGGAAATTTGTCTTCACTCAAATCATGAATTTGTGGCCACTGTATTGTCATTTCTATAGGGGAGGGAGCCCTTCAATGCAAGGTCTGTGATAGTATTCATAGAAAACTTGATTATTGATTTCCACAATATGCCACTGACCACACTATGCCATCCTTTGATAAAGAAGCGCTTCAATGTTCTGCTCCCAATATATATGCTTTACAGAGAAGGAGTCAAAAGAGTTTAAATATATAAATACTTCATCAAGAAGTGGATGCAATAATATATTTTGACGCCTCTGTTCCTTTCTGACCCAGTTCACAACATTCATGGAATCCCCAAAAAGATGTATAGACTTGATCCTTTTTTCCCCAACAAATAGAAGGAGATGTTTTAAGGACTTCAATTTAGTGAGATTTTTTGATCCCAAGCCCAAAGCCATTTTTATCTTGAAAAAATGATGATTAGAGAGATAGAGTACTACACCTCCACCACAACGAAATTTTTATGAAGCCCCATCAAAAAATTCCCAGTGACTTGAAAAGTTAATGCTTCCTACTTGGACAATGCAAACATCTCGGGTGTCCTTTTCCTGCTGGAAATGGGACAATATCCCAAGACCTTGAATGTCTAAGATTTCAGGCACACTTGACTTTTTTTGGAAAATTGTTACATTCCTGGTGAGCCAGACCCTCCAACAAATGATGAGAGGCAAGGTTTTGATGCTTTTATTTATAGAATCTTGAACCCAGTCTTTCCAAGCTTCCTCTACAATTTGTCCTGACCAGATACAATTCATATGCAAGGATGATGAGACTTCTCTGTTGGAATATTTATTACGGGCAGATAGAAGGCAGAGTATTTGTTTGTCATTGATGGCAAGCTCAACCCGACGATGATGAGCAAGAGAAAGTGGCAAGACCAGCAACGCAACGATGATCGCATGGAAAGATCAGAAGCGTAAACTCCAGGAGTCAAGGAAGCAACTCACGACAGAAAATCACGAAATGCGAAACCATGACTTAATCTTCATTTCTGAGTTTCAGATACCGGGAGTTGGAGGTGTCAAGGACACTCATGATAAGAATGATGAAATCGCGAAATGAAAAAGATCAGAGCATGTCAAAGACTCCATTTCGGAGTTTCGCAGACCAGGAAATCAAAGATCAATGGAAATTTAACCTTTGAAGTAGCGAACCCCGAAATCTTGATACAAACACATCAACAAAGACTCCATTACGGAGTTTCACAAACCGGGAAATCAAATATCAAAGGAACTTTAACATTTGAAGTAGCGAACCTCGAAATCACGAAATAGACACATCAACAAACCACGTCAGCAAACCACGTCAGCTAAGGACACGTGGCACAATCAGGCAATGACAACTGTCAAGTTGATTCAACATTTCAGGCATATGTAAGTCACGAATTAGAGTGACATGTGGCATCTATTTGGCACATGTCAACCCACGTGTGACGTCAACAGGTTTACATCACATCTGAACTTTCTATTTCGGGGTTTTACATAGCAAGCAGAAACTCCACCATCATGAAGTCTCGAACTTCAAAATGCCAAAAGGGACTATTGTGTGTCTCGAAAACCCGAAAGGAAAAATTCTGAAATGTTGGATTCATGATGACTTGAAGGGAAAAATGTCGAAATCCCGTCAGTCGTTCAAATAAGAAAATAAGGGATCAGATTATGAAGTTTTGTGGACTGTTGATCTGGCTCCATTTCGAGGATTGCGACATGAAGAGTCGAGACTCTTCACCACAGGAATGCTGAAATGCCGAAATGCCGAAATGCGAAATGGAGAAATCAATGCAAGACCCTATGAGTGTAATCCAAAATGCCGAAATGCTAAATGGAGAAATCAATGTAAGACCTTATGAGTGTAATCAATCCAACGGTAAGTTAGATACTGAAATCAACTGAAGGGCTACCGCTGCTCTTCAATGAATAATTGGTCGGCTATGATTTAGTTAGTAGAACCAAATCATGGATGTTGGACGGTTGGCGCTTGGGGCTTGCCGGGTTTGTTATAGGGATTTGAGGGGTAACTCAAGGGGTTGTAGTGTATAAAAGAAACACATAGTGACTATGCATGGTTGGTAATTCCGAATGAAAAATGAGTTGAATTGTAAGAAAGGAAATACAAGATGCAATGTGAGATCGACAAAGATGCGTAGTGTGTATACAAAACCCATAACAGATGAGGAATAGACAAGCAAGAGCAAAATTTTAGAACAAATTTTGAAGCAGAGAAGAATTGCGTAACAAACAAAGAAGAGAAGAATTGCAAAACGATAGAGCAGAAGACCCAACACCAGCTGCACTGGGATTTGCTGCACAGAAGAAGTGGTAAGAATCATTTTATCTGTGCTATTGGTTATTCAATCATTTATTTATAATCGAGGTAGGGTGGTGCTAGGGAGATTGTGGTCCTCCATATTCCAGTTGGTGCTTCTGAATATTGGGAGCTGTAGCTAGAAACAGTGCTTGGGAAAACACCGAGTTTTCTGTATATATGTTGGTGCTTGTATAAATCCAAGCAGGCCTGGAATATTTAGGGTGTTGGTGCTTCCTATCGGTCCCAGAGAAACCAAAAGAGTTGGTGCTCTCAAACAATTTGGTTCTTGCATAAGTGGAAGTAGGTGTTTCCATCCAATCGGTATCGAACACTCATGGAGCTGGTGCTTCCTTCTAGTCGGTGCTATAGAAAACAGAGCTGGTGCCCTCAACAATTTGGAGCTTGTAAAACGAGGTAGTAGCCTCACATTGAGCTGGTGCTCAAATATAGATGATGTACGTATCCTAAAACACCCAACACTAAGGAAGAAGAGGTTTTCTCCCTTTATGGGTTTCCTCGTGAAAATCTGTCTCTGTGTATATCTTATGTGTGACTGATGCTCATTATTTATGTTGTCCATATGTTGTATAATATTGATGATCACTTGAAGAAAGATTAAGAATGGTTTAATGGACTTAAAATTGTTTAAGCACAATAACAACTGATTCACCCCCCCTCTCAGTTGTCTTAGTAATTTCAACATTCTCTCCACGTCTGAATGGTAAAGGGGAAAAAAATAAGAAGATGTGACACCGATTCTTCCAGAGATTTGGAAAGGGGGCACCATACAAGACCCGATAATTGTTTCTTCCTTAAGATATCCTAGGTAGGAACTTTATTTTTTAATGCGCACCACATAAAATTATGCGACTTCATAGGAAAATGTAGCTTCCAAAGACCCTTCCACCACTAATTAGGTTCTTGTTGGTCTGGGTCCAGACTAAGCTATGTGTAGCCAAACTTTGGGCTATGGGAGGTGTGCGGAGCATGTTTCCAAATTAATTCATCATCTCTATCTAGAATCTTGATGTGCGATGTTTGGAGTGAGATGAGGTATTGGTCCCAGATTTGAGCGTATTAATGATCTAATCCAATCTGGGCAGCTTTTCTCCAGGCATGTTGCCAGATAGTAGTATGATGCAGATCAAAGATTTGGCTCAGGTAGAAAAATCCAAGTTAATGTAACTAGGCAATCAAATAATTTGGAAGGATGTGGAAATTTGTACTACCAGGCCAAGAATCTGAGCCAATTCGAACTTGTGGACCATGACCCATCCGCTAGGCCAATCCTTCAACTATGAGGGGAAATGATTTTACCACAACTTTCTGAATAATAGAATAGTTTGAGATTTGTTTTTGAGGATTTCGAATCCAGTTTTCCAAGGTCTCAGGATGTATGTACTTATGGGATACAACCGTTTTCCATAAGTCAGGGACAAATAAAAGTCTCCACCCAGATTTTGCAGATAGATATTTTGAAAACAAAAAAAATATTCTTGAGCCCCCAACCACCAAGGGATTTTGGTCTTTCCAAGTTCTCCCAACGGGCCGAAGGGGAAGTGTGTTTGTCATGATAACCTGACCAGATAAATTTGAAACAAATCCTTCTCAAATTTTCAAGAATTCCCTTCGAGATCCTTGCTAAGGAATTCCAATAAATAGGGATGGCCTCTAGGAAATATTTAGCCAGTGTAAGACGAACAACATTTCAAGCATTTTCCCAACTTTACAATCAACCAATTCCAATCATATTTTTTTATAACAATTTGGTTTGAGATAAAAGCCCAATTATTTTATACCATCATCAAAATCTTGGACTTCAAAAGAAAAAAAGGGACTTATAAAAATTTGTATCTTCATTCCTCAAACCGTACACATAAATGGTGGATTTCCTCTGATCAACTATAGTGTCTGCTACGTTGTGTCGGGCGTGCAGGGGAAACACCCTCAATATTTTTTTGCCTTGGGAAATGTGTCACATTTTGCCTCATTTTTTGTGTCACCTCGATTTTTGTGTCCATTGTTGGGCAATTTTTTGGCACATGGTTTTTGTCGATGGTTTTATCTTTCTGGTTAAGGTATTAGGGTTGTTGTCTAATCCAGGTCATTGGGTTAAGGTTTTGGATGCTTCTAGCTCCTATATGTATATTGTATTATAAACAATGTATCACTGAATGAATATAGAATATGTTGGTTTTCCAGGGGAAAAATCTGTGTGTAATGTGTGTATTTGCCATTGTATATTTTCTATTATTTTACTGAAAATATGTTTGTAGTAAATATTGTACAAGGTTAAAATATACAATTGGTAGCAGAGCTTTGTTGGCTTTAGGGGATGACTTTGTGGTCAAGGGTTTGGCTCAAGACTATGATAAACCTTGTTATAGTGGGAGATATGTGGTATTAATTTTTCAGGTGAAAAGAACTGGCAAGCAGTTCAAAAATGGAGATCGAGAAGTTTAATGGGCAAAGTTTTGAGCTGTGGAAGCTCAAGATGGAATATCTGTTGGTGGACAGAGATCAGTGGATCGTGGTGGATCCAAGTACTGAACCTACAGGAACTTCAGTAGATGACTAGAAAAAAGTTGGATCGGAAGGCGAAGAGCACAATCTGATGATGCCTCTTATATTCAATATTACTGAATGTGTCAGAGGAAGCTACAACCAAATATTTATGGGATAAGTTGGGGAATTTTTATCTATCTAAGTCCCTAGTAAATAAAATATTCCTGAGAAAGAAGTTGTATAAGCTGAGGATGAGAGATGGAGACTCGATGATAGAGCATTTGAATGCCTTCAATACTGTGGTAAGTCAGTTAGTATTTGTTGAGATTAAAATTTCAGATGAAGATAAATGTATCAATTTAATATGCTCTTTACTAGAATCATGGGATAGTTTGGTTGTGGCCATAGGTAGTAATACAACTTCCTTAAAGTTTGATGAAGTGGTCTCATCCTTGTTGTCGAAGGAGATGAGAAGGAATTACATGGAGGGACAGAGCACATATGCATTATTTGCAAGAGGATGCTCCCAGGAAAGAAATAGATCTAAGTCCTCAAGTGGGAGATCTAAGTCTAAGGGAAGTTCTAAGTCTCCCAGAAAGTTTATAAAGGTATGCTGGAGATGTGGAAAAGAAGGGCAGTACAAGAAGAAATGTAGATCCAAAGTTGAGAAAAAGAAGGGATCTGAAGAATCTCCTTCTACAAAAGAAAATACCTCCAAGGAAGAAGGAGGGGATGTGTACTTGGCTTCTTCAAGCACACATGCAAATCATGAGGCATGGTTGGTTGACTCAGGTGCATCCTTTCATATGACTCCCCACAAGGAGTGGTTCCATGAACATGAAACGTATGATGGAGGAAATGTTTTCCTAGGTGATGACTTGACAACCAAAATAATAGGTCGAGGAAAATTCAAGTTGAGGTTCATAGATGGAAGTATTAGAACACTACTTGTTGTTCTACACATCCTAGGATTGGCCAGAAATTTGATTTTTGTAATAAAAATGGACGATGCAGGGGTAAAAACAATATTTGAAAAGGAAACCTGCATGATGGTTCGAGGAGCAATGGTGCTGCTGAAGGGAGTTCGGATTGGAACTCTGTATAAGCTGCAAGGAAGCACTATTAGTGATGGGTGTAATAGTTCCATTGTTCCTGGTATTATATTTGAAGAAGAAATAAATTCTACAGTCTCTGGAGAAAAGGTTATGCTATGACATCAAATACTAGGGCATATCAGAGAGAAGGGTCTTCGACTACTACACGGTAAAGGTACGATTGAAGGTATGTCTAAATGATCTCTGGATTTTGATTTCTATGAACATTGTGTATATGGGAAGAAAAACCGAGTAATAGTCCCCTCTGGTACAATGAGGGAAGAAGGAATTTTATAGCTAGATCACAGTGATGTGTTTGGACCTGTGTCAGTTCAATCATTGGGAAAATCTATGTACTATGTCTCATTTATAGACAACTTCTCAAGGAATACTGGGATATATTTCCTTAGGAAGAAATCTGAAGTCTTTGCCAGGTTTAAAGAGTTTAAGGATCTTGTTGAGAATCAAATAGATAAAATAATTAAGGTGCTGAGGACATATAATGGTGGAGAGTTCTACGGGAATGAATTTGAAGAATTCTGTAAGAAGTGCAGTATAACAAGGAAGAAGACTACTCCATATACACCTCAGTAGAATGGAGTTGTAGAAAGGATGAAAATGACACAGATGGAAAAAACAAGGTGCATTCTAAGTGTCGTGTTAGGGCAATAATTCTAGGCAGAGGCAGTGGGTACTGCATGTTACCTGGTCAACAGATCACCCTCATCAACGTTGGATGACAAGACTCCACAAGAGTTATGGACTGGCAAGAAACCTTCTCTCACACATCTCAAGGTATTTGGCTGTGAGCCATATGTTCATGTTCCAAAGGAAAACAAGAGTAAGCTAGATAAGAAGGTTGAAAAGTGTATCTTTATTGAGTATAAAGATGGTCTAATAGGTTATAAGCTTTGGAACCCAGAAAATAAGAAGGTTGTGTATAACCGAGATGTGCTATTTAGAGAAATGAAGGATGTTGTTAAACATGAAGTCCTACCAAGTAAGGAAGAACCAAATAAAATAGAGTTTGATTTAAAGAATGATGAATCAAACTCTACGGAAGAAAAATAATCAAAAGAAGAAGATACTCATACTCCAGTATTGAGGAGATCGGTTCGAGAAAGAAAGCTACCAGAAAGGAATACTCCATCTGATTTCTGTTCAAATTTTGTTTTGTCTATTACTCATGATGATCCTAGAATTCC
Organism: Picea sitchensis; assembly: GCA_010110895.2. Taxonomy (NCBI): domain Eukaryota; kingdom Viridiplantae; phylum Streptophyta; class Pinopsida; order Pinales; family Pinaceae; genus Picea; species Picea sitchensis. Next base: position 267,242 of record SNQJ01S0006067.1, read on the forward strand.
GAGGGAGGTAGTGGATTTAGAGGATGGAAATCTCTAGAAAAAGGCCATGGGTGAAGAAATGACAGCCTTGGATAAGAATGAGGCCTGGGATCTAGTGGATTTTTCGACTGGAATAAATCCCATTGGCATCAAATGTGTATTTAAAAGGAATATGAATGCATAAGGAAAAGTGGAGAAATACAAAGCTTGGTTAGTATCAAAGGGTTGATCCCAGGTTGAGGGAATTGATTTTGGTGAGATTTTTTCTCCTGTTGGCAAGTTAACTTCTATAAGAATTCTATTATCTGTTGCTGATGCATTTGATTTTGAAGTAGAACAGATGGATGTAAAGACAACATTCCTACATGGGGATCTGGAAGAATAAATCTATATGAAGCAACCATAAGGATTTGATGTGAGGGGAAAGAAGGAGCTGGTATGCAAGCTAAAAAAGTGCCTGTATGGTTTAAAAAAATCATCGAGGATGTGGTATCAAAAATTTGATACTTATATGTTGGGACTTGGCTTCACAAGAAGGAAAGAGGATCACTGCGTGTATTTTAAATTAATTGGTGATCATTTGATTTATTTGGTCTTGTATGTGGATGACATGTTGCTGATAGGAAACAACAAGGAGATTATCTAGGATGTGAACACTCACTTGTCCTCTAAATTTGACATGAAGGATCTCGGTGCTTCAAATTTCATTTTTGGCATGGAAATTCAAAGAGATTGGAAAAAGAGGAAGCTCTTGTTAAATCAGAGAAAATATGTCGAGACAATATTGCAGAGGTTTAATATGTAGGAATGTAAACTGATCAAGGTACCTATTCCTGTTGGTGTAAAGTTATCTATGGATCAGTGTCCCAAGACACATGAAGAGGAGGCGGACATGTATCATGTTCCATATGCGAGTGTAGTTGGAAGTTTGATGTATGCAATGGTCTATACTAGACCACACATTGCACATGCAGTGGGATTTTTGAGTAGGTATATGTCAAAACAAGAGAAGGAGCATTGGACAACAATAAAAAGGGTTTTTAGGTATTTGTGTGGCACTGCTAGCTATGGATTGTGCTACCAAGGAAGACTAGGATGATACATAGTGTTGGACATACATGGCTTTGTGGATGCAGACTGGGTTGGAGATCTGAATTATAGGAGATCTACAAGTGGGTATGTGTTTAACCTGTTTAGAGGAGCAATCACTCGGATGAGAAAAATAAAGGCTATAGTGTCACTTTCAACTACAGAAGTTGAATACATGGAAACCACTCATGCAAGTAGGGAAGAAATATGGCTACAAATATTGTTTTCAAGTATTGGGTTGGTACAACAAGCTATAAAGCAAGATTGTGACAGTCAGAGAGCAATTTTTCTGGCAAAGAACCAGACTTATCATTCAAAGACAAAGCATATTGATATTCAATATCACTTTGTGAGAGACATGGTTGAAGAAAATAGCGTGTTGCTGATGAAGGTGGACACTTTGAAGAATGTTGCAGATTCATTAACAAAATATGTGAGCATTGATAAGTTATCTTGGTGTAAAGGATCCATGGGCATTGATGCCCTGTATTGTTGACTATGTAACCCTGTAACCCCTTGTATGCAAAGAAAACAACATGTGGGAGAATGTTGGGTATGTGTTATATTCTTTGCATGACTAGTTGTAGTGCCTGCTACGTTGCATTGAGCACACAGGGTTTGGGGGGCAACGCCCCCGATAATTTTTTTTTACCTTGGGAAATGTGTCTCATTTGAGCCTCTTTTTTCTTATCGCCTCGATTTCCATGTCCATTGTTGGGCGATTTTTTGGCACATGGTTTTTGCCAATGGTTTTCTATTTCCAGTTAAGGAATTAGGGTGGTTGACTAATCCAAGTCATTGGGTTAGGGTTTTGGATGCTGATGGATCCTATATGTATATTGTATTGTAAACAATGTATCACTATGAATGAATATAGAATATGTCGATTTTCCCGGTTTGGGTTTCCAGGGGAAAAATCTCTGTGTAATGTGTGTTTTTTCCATTGTGTCTTTTCTGTTCTTTTACTGAAAATATGTTTGCAGTAAATATTGTACAAGGTTAAAATATACACCGTAGACTTACAAAATATGTCCAGAATCTCCTTTAGTTTGTCCGCATATCACTGAAATCCCCACTATGTACAACTTATGCAATGGCCCTGCTAAGGCCTCCAACAACCAAAAGAAAAAGTAGGGGGGATAAAGGGAATCCTTGATGAAGGGCCCTCTTGGAACGAAAAAAAGGAGACACAAGACCATCAATAAGCACAACAAAAGATACTGTTGAGATACAATCCATTACCCATATGATGAATGAGAGTTCAAAACAAATATGGGTGAGCAAAAGGTGGATATAGGACCAGTACACACAGTAATAGGCCTTATATAAATCAATATTAAGTATAACACCTTTGGATTTCTAAGATTTGATGGAGTGAAGGCCCTCTTGTGCCACACCTATGGCTTCATGAATCTGTCTGCCCTCCTGAAAACCAAATTGTTCCTAAGAAATTGTCTCGAATAGAACCAATTTAAGCCTTTTGGATATAATATTAGCCACCACCTTGTATATATAATTGCATAATGAGAAAGGCCTAAAGTCATCAAAAGAGAGGGGACTATCTGATTTCAGAATCAAAGCAATAAAAGTTGAATTAATGGGAGCATGCATGTGTTCCGTCGAATGAGATTCTTCAACAACAGATAATAGATTTGATCCAAGTGGATATAAATTTCCACCCACCTATTCCAAATGGTTGACATATAGATGTCATCTTGGCAATTTCATTTTTCATATTGGCAGTTGTTTTCTAGCTTTTTGGGTCCTAAACTTTCGGGGTCGTTTTCAGGCCCTAAACAATGTCTTTTGGGCCCGCCACAATCACACTGCAAATAAATTCATAGCGTGAAAACATAATGTGTAGTCCTTGAGTAGACCTTTCTAATGGGCTATTGTGTGATTAAAATGAAGATCGTATGCAAAATTTACGACCCTAGGAAGTTGATGTACCAACTTACCCCAACGGGGCCCACATGAATTTTGGAGCTTCATCTCCTAGGGTTAGTTTTTTGGATGTGTAGGGTTTTGGAATTCATGTTTGATGTAAACAAGATTTTGGAGCCTCATTTTAATCATCTTCTTGCAAATGAGTGAAACCATCACATCTCTTCTTGGAGATAAGCCACCACCATTCTAACAAGTTTATTTCAGTCTGCATTTTATAGTTTCAACATATATCTTTATTGAATAGAAGCCAAGTTTTACTGTATCTATGTTATTGTTCATTTTATCTCTATGTTAATAATATAGATTTGTATTCATTTCATTCTGATCATAAAATCCAGATATCCTTACCCAGAAGATCGTAAAATCCATGTAAAATTCAATAGGTAAACCATCTGGGCGTGGGCTTTTATCATGCTGAAAACTGTGAAGGGATTATTTTAATTCATTCTTAGTAACTTCAACATATATATCCTTGTTTTCATCCTCATCCACAAATCTAGTAAATTACAGGGAAATTCTAATGATATCAACAATATTGACAACATGCTTGGCTTTAAAAAGGTTCATGAAGTGATCTTTCCCCATCTGTGCTAGTCCTTGAAAAGATGACACCATGTTACCAGTTTGAGATTGGATTTTCCATATGGTATTTGTAATTTTACTACCCTTCACATAGGGATGATTTTTTTGTTTTTGTTTTCATCCTCCTTTTCCAACCACATCACTCTTTTCTTTTGTCTCCAGATAACCTCCTTCTCCTCTAATAGATTCCTTCTGTTAACTTCCAAAGATTTCAATTCTTCCTCGGAATCAACCGAAATATATTCTTCACCATCTGCTTGATAGATCTCTTCTATTCCCTCCTCAACCTCTCAGAGGTATTGCTCATCTCATAGTTTTTTGGAGTGAGCCCAGGGAACAACAACTTGTTTGACCTTTTTAAAATTAACTGCGAATTGTACAACAACTGGAGTACCCAAACCAAGATCATATGGAGTCCATGTATTCTTGACCAGGTCTTGAAAACCACTATCTAGGTTCCATTCAGGGTTAAATTTAAAGAGGCTTGCAGGTTTTTTGGGACCACTAGCCATTTCCAGGAAGATAGGGGAATGATCATATTCCCCCCGACCCCCAACCACTACCAAAATTGTAATGGATAGTCCAAAAGATTTTTCGAAATGAAGAACTTGTCAATTCATTTTGTGAAATGGGAATCACTCGTCCTCTTGTTACGCCAGGTGGGACTTACTTTAACAGGTTCAATGTTGATTATCCCCCAGGAAATAAGAATATGGGAGAAAAAATCTGAGTCATCATCCATATGAGCATCTAGGACCCAGATTTATGTAGCTCCAATTGAGAAGTTTAGGTCCCCACCTATGATTAATTTTTTTGCCTCGAGGAGAGATTTTTTCAGAAGGGATTCCCAAAAATACCTGCACTCAGTATACAACCCATATAAGTTCAAAATTCTCACCTTAATCCCCAGTCCTTCAACCAGAATGTCAAAACCAATACTTGAGGCAAACACCCAAATAGAGAGTGTCTTTATAGTGTCTGGGTTCTATCCCACCACCTCTCCACCAGATCATCCTCTAGCGTCAATACCCATGAATTTCCACAAAGCAAGTAAGGATTCAAGAAAAGGGATAACCGAGGCTTACAAGCCCATCGATTCTTGAAGACGTATAATGTCAGGTTTATGCGAGAAAACTAACCTATTTAAGGTAAATTTTTATAGGGTCTCACCAAACCCCTACAGTTGAAAGAAAGAAGCATCATGAGGGGGCCCCATAAGGGGATGATCTTACTGTAAGGGCCCCAACAATATATCGTTTTCTACCTGAAGCGATATCAATGAATACCTGGGATGAAGCGATGGAAAAATGGGATTTTCACCCTCTCCCTTTATTTTGACTAGGGGGATATGGATTTAAGCTAAGGCCAAATGAACCAAAAGAGGGAATAGAACTAGACAGAACATTGCGAGAGAGAAGTTGGTATCTGATAGCACACCCTTTCGAACTATCCGAGGAGGAGGACTCGAAGGGGGTGGTTGAAGTGGGAGATGAAGAGAGAGAAGCAAGGAAGGGACATAGAGTCATTTTTAGATGGGGAGAGGAAAAGTGGGGGGAATCTATACAACTTTTCGAGGAAACCATAATAGCCTAGGAGTTATTCAGATTCAAACCCAAAAATGAAAAGGAATTGATCAAGAAATTTACAGAGGGAGGGAGAGAGTTTAGCATAAACCATGATATAAGAAACTCCAGGTGCGGCTACGAATGATTTTCCTATAGAGTACCTTCATGCAAAGTCGAGGAAAAAAGTCTTGGAGCGGAGGATCCAAGATTGGGCCCTAGCGGAACATGAATGATCTGATTTGAGGGTAGTAATGTAGTAGATGTGCCTGGATCCAGCTGGACATCGGTCTGTGCCATTGAAACCCTCATATGAATTGTAGCTTCTTCAGTCACCTGAGCTGGTCTTTTTTTGTGGGAATATGAGGCCGACCTGCCAGCCTTGCCTTTGGGTAGAATGGGGCAATATTGAAAATTGTGGCCGACCTTGTGACACCAACGACACCGAAAAGGGATTCCCTCATAATCTAAGGGTTGAAGGTAAGTGTGACCATGATCAGTAAGTCATACATCCTTAGGAAATCCCTCACGAACATTAAGAAAGACTAGCACCCGAGCCATAGAAATATCGCTAGAAGATTCAAAAGAACAATCAACATCAATGTATGAACCCAGAGCATTACCAAAATCTTGGAAGAACCTTCAAGTCATATATTTTGCAGGAAGACCCGGGAGCTGCACCCATGTGGGAAAAGAGTCTTGTCTTTCTTTACGCGCATTGAACATAGGGGTCCAATGTTTTAAAAAAAAGGGTCGATTCAATAAACCAATTACCCTTTATGTCTATGTCCATCTGCTCCTTTTCTTTAAAATGGATGAGAAACTAGCCACGAGACAAATGCCGAATAGTAGGGAGAGGTGAGAAAAGATATTTCCAGGAGCTAGAAACCCATTCCTGCAAGGTTTTATTGCTGAATTGGCAACCCCTAACACGACCAACTAGAGAAAATTCTTCCAAATAGCTTACTTGATCCATCGAAACATCCACTCCCAAAACTAAGTCAAGTGGTTGTTCATATTCATGAATGCCTTTGTTTTTCTTCTTGGTCAGGCTAGGATTTGTATGAAAAAGAGGATCCAACAGAAGTGGAGTAGGGATATATGAAACCAACAAAGGAAACCCCGCATGAAAAACCCTATTAGTAGGCACATCCCCTCTAGATATATTGTAGGGTTATAAGATGGATGGAATAAAACCCTCATGAGCTCCCGATATGATGGCAACAGGGGGGGAGGAGATATATAAGGGTAAAAAGAAGGGGGAGGGAAACCTTTACAAAGGGAAAAAATAACACCTTCAGATGAATTCAGTGAAGGGAAAAAATCAAATCTAGCACCCAAACAGAAAACAACCGAAGAGAGAGAGGTAGTCGGAAAAAAATTCAAGAAAGAAACAGGGGATTAAACCACCTCATAAAGTAAACCAACAGGGAGGGAAAGGGGAAAGCTCAAATCTGGGACCAAAGAAGATTCCAGATCAAGAGGGGGACCCGAAGACAAAGAGGGAGTAGATGAAAGAGTTGGCGATCCAGAAAAGTAACTAGAAATAGGAGGGTCAATGGGAGAGAGAGGGATAGCCCCCAGGGTTTGTACTTGGACTGACAGAGCAGAGGAGAACTCATAACTGTAATCATTAGGAATGACAGTTGTCGATCGCTAGATCAATGCATCTTCAACTAGATCCATAGAAAAATCCACCTCATCCTCATAAATAGCCATATCATTTCCCAAAAAAAACTTGACAAAAACTCCAGAAGACTCGATCTATAGGGTAAGGAGGGAGACGAAAAAATCATGGTAAAAATGGTTGACTGCAGTGAAAAAATGAAAGGGTTACCCTAACCCTAGTTTGGTTCTTCAGGCCTGTGGTGGTATGCTGTACCGCAGAGCCATCCCCCTTCTGTGTTAATACCTCACACATATATTTACTATACAATATATATAATTATTTTAATAAATATATATGAATTATTGTGCTTTGAATCTTCACTTAATTTAGTATGGTCCATAAATTTTGAAGGGATTTATGTGCACTGTTTGACATCATTCTGTGCGATAGGTTTCATGGATTACAAGGAGATTTAATTGATTTATTTTGTTCTAATTAATTATTGTTGAATTATTTGGTTTCATCATGTTATATTGTTTTACAGGCGAGGAAGGCGAGGTGGGTAAGAAGTCCTATGCATCAAGTATCTTGCTTCTAGACAGTTGGTCTCCATATTAATATATGTATTTTAGACAAGTGCAATTAGTTTCCATAGTTGTTGTTTGATATAGTTTGCTTTGTGCATAGTGCGGTTATCTATGATGTGTTGCTGGTTTTTCGAGAAGCAAGTCAAGTTGGGCAGGGGCTTTTACATGGACTGTGTAGGCCGAAAACAATCAAAGGTGAATAGGGAGAGAAGATGTTATGTTTTGATGTTGTGTCATTGTTTGATAGTTTGTTTGGTTGTTGTTTGATAAAGGTTGATTTGTGCATAGTGCAGTTGCTTTTGCTGTGTAGATGGTTTTTCCAGGGGCAAGTAAAGTGGGTCAGGGGTTGTTATAAAGACTGTGTAAATATGAAGGTAGTCAAAGGTGAGCAGGGAGAGAGGGAGTGTTGTTTTGAGGTTGTATTGTTTACGTTTTTTAGGGGCTACTTAATGGGTCTATCTACTATGTCATCTATTTTTGTTCAGAGAGACAAAGTTGTTCTGGATTTGCAAGTGTTAGAAGTGGTGAGTTTCAAGAGTTCTAGTTTTGAGGTTCTGGAAATGTGCGTAAGAGTGTAAGAAATCCTCTGCATTGTATGCTATATGCCAGGGAAAATTAGGTCATGGTTATTATTTTGTGTTTCTCTATTGTTGGCTTATATAATCTTGTTTTGCAGTTGATTGATGCTATGGAGATGGTTCAGGTGTAAATTTAGGGAGAAATGCATTATTTTGCATGTGTTGTAGAGAAATGTTGTTTTTATGTTGGTGCATTGAATTGTGTTTCATCTGTTCTCTTTTTGTTGGGGTTTTGATTATAGTATAAGCAGATATAGTTTAGAAAGATGGTCATTTTGTAGTTTGTCCGAAGGCCTTTGCTATGAACATATGATGGCACTTGATGCGACTATGTCTTGCACATATCATCAGTGGTAGATGAGTGTCGTTGACACATCCAGTGTTGTGTATTTTCAATGCTTGTGTGGAGAATTCATGCCAGGTGTTTCAATGTTGTCACCTTGTATTTTTCATCTTATTTTGTAGTTGATTGATGATATGGAGAGAGTGTGGGTATAAATTTATAGAGAAGTGCATTATTTTGCATGTGCTATAGAGAAATGTTGTTTTTAGGTTGGTGCATTGCACTGTGTTCCATCTATTCTCTTTTTGTTGGGAGTTTGATTGTAGTATATGCAAATATAGTTCATAAAGATGGGCATTTTTCAGTTTACCCATAGGCTTTTTCTATGTATATATGCAAGCACTATGTGCATTTATTTATTTCGCATCTCGATAGTGGCAGATCCATATCATTGACCCAACCAATGCTCTATATTTTCAATGCTTGTGTGGAGAATTCGTGCTAGTTATGGTCATCCTTCCCTGTGCGTCTGCATATTGAATTGTGATAGGGGATGCAATTTGGATGATATTCCAGTGATTTGTCACAGGTTGATTTTGATGGATTTGCAAGAAAACAAAAGTAATTTAGATCTTTTATGCTATGTGAGAAGAACAACTATGCGAAGGGTGGAGATATGGCGATTGAAAAACTTGCGTCCAACCTCAAAAGTGGGAAAGTAAAAAGGCTCGTGATAAGCAAATTGTTCAAATAACTCGCAAACCTGGGATTACGACAAGGCGAAGAGCAGGATGCCAATTTGCTAAAATATCTTTTACACATATCAAATACATTTTGGATAGAAGTAGACATAATAAAAAACCATCGAGAAGTTTACAGATAGGAAACACATTTGATTTCCATTGCTTCCAGGTGTGTGGCGTTTGCAAACTGGACGAGGATTCAAATAGATTGAATGAATGCTTGTTTTGTTTTTAGTTCTTGTGCAGGATTCTAGAGTTTTGAGCCTTGAGTTGAGAATTCATGTCACTTATGGTTTCACATTTACAAAGTGGGTTGCATAGATGCTTGTATGATTGGTTTCAGTACTTCCGCATAGGTGTATAATGCACAGGGGGGATGCTTTGTCTATTTAGCACTTGGTCTATATTCAAATGTTTTGCAGAGAATGATTATGTCTTCTCTTCTCACACTGCCGTAGCTTTTCATCTCGCATCATGTTTGATAGTGTGTACTCTATGCATAATACAATTACTTGGTTTATTCAATTTTGCATTGGCATTTGCTTTGCAATGGTTCTAGATGCGTGGATTTTTCTTCTAAATCAGAGAAAATCAATTTACCATAAACCAGTGGCCTATATTCCAAATTACGTTGCTTGTCAAAATCAGGGATGTGGAACTGTTGTAAGTGCAAAAGCATGAAAGTGTAGCAATGCGACAAGATGAAACGTTCGTGTTCACTGCACAAGGATTAAAAATAGACCATCTTAGGTAGACCACGTATAGGTATGAACATGTGGCGGCACTTGATGCAGGGATGTCTTTGGCACTTTGGTAGTGGTAGAGGAATATCGCTAGCACAACGAGTACTGTGTATTTTCAATGCTTGTGCAAAAAATTCATGTCAGTTGTAATTGTGCTTTTTCACACTAGCTGTTGCAAAACCTTCGTCCAACCTCAAAAGTAGCGAAGTAAGAAGGCTTTTGACTAGCAAAGTATTCAAGACAAATAGATCGCAAATATGGCATTAACCAAAAACCAAGAGTAGGATGCAAGTATGCTAAACTGTGTTTTACACATATATCGGTTAGACCATCGAGCAATTTACAGATAAACAACACATTTTCTTTGCGCTGCTTCTAGAAGTGTTGCCTTTCCTCCTAGTGTGCAACCTTTAATGATAGTGTGTGCTATATTCATAGTACAATGAATTGGTTTTATTAAAATTTGTGTTGGCATTGGTGTGGTGTTTAAGAAAAAACAGTCCTCTTTTATCAACTATGTTGATGTATCAAATGGTTGAATGAAATATTCTTGATGTGCATCATATGTGTGAAAAACAAATTAGTGCTTCATTGTTAATTTTTTTTCCAGGGGTGGATTAAATTGGTCAAGAGATATCTCAGAAACTATATATATGGAAAAGGAATCAAAGATAAACATAGACAAAAACAAGGTATATCTATCTATCTATCTCTCTCTCTCTCTCTCTCTCTCTCTCTCTCTCTCTCTCTAGACAAAACAAGGTATATCTATTCATTCTCTCTCTCTCTCTCTCTCTCTCTCTCAGAGCTGTATATATATATATATATATATATATATATTCCCAATTACTGGATGCCATAGCCATAGCATGAGCATCATTTGAATGACAGAAACTAAACTGAACGAAATCATGTTTTGATATTATTGTTACATATTTAGGGAGTTCTTATTTCTGTGTTGGGTCAAGAAATTGTGTGGTGAATTGCAAGTAGTTTATATAGCAGATACTCTGGTTGTAGAGAATTTTTTTTTTGACAATTTGCATTGTGTTTGCATCTCCCTGCATTGTTGTTTGACTTGTTCGATGTGAATTGCATCGAAACAATCACTAATGTTAAAAAGGGAAATAGGGAAAATAAAGAAACGTGGAACAAGAGTTTCGTAGGTGCATTTTTCTAATTTCATTGGTGCACTATCCATTTGTTGTTCCTTGACATTGTGTATTTCATGTGATTTTGACATAAGGGTTTATTTACATGTTCATTGAGTTTGGTTTACTGCTTTCACATGAAAATAAAATAGAGCAATTGTAGGAGACCAAGAAGTGACAAGCAATGTAGGAGAAGAAACCAAAGAACAATGTCCCAAGAGAAGGTATGCGTGTAACAATTAGACATGCAACAACCTTTTTTTTGGTAACTTATATGCATATGCAACAATATATTATCGATATTGCATAGTACTGTGTATAAGAGAATGTGCATATTGCATCTGTGTCTATCATGTTGGTAGTGAGCTGGACATCCATTTTTTTTCAAGATTTGATGTCCACAACTCCAACTTATGTGCATATTGAATGTTTTGTGACAAAGTGAACAAATTGTCACTAGAGACTATCTAGGAATTACACAGACGTTCCAACCCTTTGTCAGATGTGAATGGACAATGTATTGGCTGGAAGTGCATTGACGAAGTAAAAAACATATAGAATTAAAATAGATAACCATTGAATTGAGAAAAGACACGCTAGATTGAAAATCATAATAAGAATTTGGAATATTTTCATTTGAAAAGAATGACATATACAAAATAAGACTAGTACATTTCATAAAATTGTACTATGTACTTTTCTCATTTGAGCAATGGTTGCATGTCTCTAGGCCATGGATTCTATGTTGTTAGTATGTACTTTCCATGATGTTTAATGCTTATCTGTTAACACCATCGCTTGATAGAGTTAGTGTTACAATGCAACAAGAAGAGAAAGCGAGGACAATGTTGACATTTGGTCCACGATGGATTGTTTTTCCATAAATTGTAGTCTGTTACAGACTTATAGCACTAACATGTGGTACTTAACAAGTTTCACACACTATTGGCTTGGTAGTGCTCAACTCATGTCGTGATGGGAAGTTAGAAAGATGCTATGTTGAATTGTCTACGTTGTTAATGTTGCTAGGTTGGATACACACACATTGTTTGAGTAAGTGAAAATCATCTCTCTAGGATGTTGTTGCAGTGCCAGAAAACCTTTGGAATGAGTAAGGTCATCACAAAAGTAGAAACTCAATTTGGTGTACATTTTTTCGGGCTAATAACGTCTCTCTACTTTGGCTCCGTTTGGACCGATGAAGTGTGGGCGTGATTCATCCTGTATTCCAGAAATTAAACCAATAGTTGGTCCAAGTCCTACAACTAGAACTTTTCTAGTTAGTCGAGCACTTGCAAATCACACAGACATGGTGATTTCTACAACAGATAGGCCCAACATCATCGTCTTATCTAGATCGGCTTGGTTGATAGTCAAGAAGAGGAGGATACCTACCATATATAGAGGGGGTAGTATGCATAACACATATGATAGGTTCAACAAAGGTGTTGATCCATGGCAAAACAAACAACATGTGTTGACACAAAGAGCTGGAGAACTATAGGAACTTCAAAGAGCAATTCAAACAACTGTTTTTAAAGGCTAGGAATCTTTATCATAGACTATACACTGGGTCCCCTTCCTAGAAGTTGTCTGGAAGTGATGTGCATGAACTGTTTCTTGTAGTAAATCACTCATTTTCTAGGAGAAGCCATGGATGAGAGGAATTCACGATTGAAGTATGATTCGTGGAGTAAATAGACCCGATGCCTAGTAGAACTACTCAATTGACAACTAGTGTGAGCTCTATTCGTGGATAAATGTGAATTTGTTGGAAATATTATGACCATGGCAAGTGGTATAAATAGTTCAAAAGACAACCATAAATTTCCGTGGTGATATTCCTTTTTTCGGGCCATCTCCATGCGCTAGTGTTCCTGTACTGGTACATTGCAATTTAGATCTAGTTTCCTTTGATGTTGTACATAGTGCCAATGATTTTCCGTACTCCTTGTGGTCTTTTCCCAATTTTGGGTGATAACTATCTGGGGTGCCGTACATGTGTGATCTATCTATATTAGATTTCTTGACACTTCGATAGTGCAAAATGATTTGTAGTGCTCGTGTCACTTGTGCCAGAGTGCCATTGTTTTTAGTGTCCTATGTACTTCCCATGACTTCCCGTGTAATCTAATATCTGCAAATCTGCTAACCTGCCAGGTTTTCTTGTAAATGGATAGGCAAAGAATATTTTAACAACAAGTTTTCTAACATATGGTTACATCTTGAGTTAGTGCATCATTTGCATAGGTGATGTTGACAACTTCAATAATGGTCATCAATTTACAATGATTTTCATCTGGCAACTTCCTCCAAGTTAATGTCCATGTCATATCATTCAAGTTTAGAAATGAAATTTGTCCATGGACCTTCTCTAAATTGTCCCTTAAGAAAGATTATTATTGGAATACGTGTTGCATATGCTATTCACACAACAATGCTATTTTATTTTTCTATCTTCTATAAGTTTGTTTCTTTAAATTCATTTTGGTAAACCTGAAAATTATCAATATTACATTACCAAGGTCATATTGCTTTAAGGCTAGGTGCATAAGGCATATTTACTAACATGTGATTTCCGGACCTGGGTTAGTCACACAATACAAGGAATGATTAATAGAAAGCATTGGAAAGTTGATAGACAACCACAACATTTACTTTGCACAAGTTCTAATTAGCCTTTGTTTTTCGCAAACCAAACTACCATAAATCACTTGGTCATCATGGAAATTACCTAGATGTCAGAGTCCCTGATTGTTAGAGTTCCATAGGATCATGCAATCATTGTACCATTGATTGAAAATTGTTGATGCATTTTAATTGCATGCTCTGGCTTGAAGTGTTGTGGAAATGCATATATATCTTCTAGCAGAAAAGTACAAGTTTGTCGCAGTGGATAATGTTATGTGTCAATGTTCGTAATAGAGTCTGTTACACTTGGAAAATATTTTGCATTTGTAGGCATTTTAGCAGTTTAATATTGTACACGTCATTAACAATTTTGCATTATGTGCTATATCATGTGAAATGTTATTTTGTGACTTGTATAGTTGATGTGCATTTGTCCTATGAAAAACAAAAGACATCCATATGCCAATTTAAACATAGTAGAGAATATATTGTATGTGCTACATGTTCATGTATTTTTCGGTGCAAGAAGGAGAAGTTGGACAAGCTAGGGAAGTATTAGCACTGGTACATCACATACATACTCCCAACAATAGAGCCACGGGTAAATTCCTATAATATTTTTTTTGTTTTCACCTTGCGATAGCATGATGAGATAATAGGGTTAGGTGCTTATGCAATTTGCAAATTACTACATTCAGTTTAGGTGAAATATGTATACCTGTAATTGAAGTAATCAATGTTGGGGAGTCAAGTGTGACAGGCACAGGTGAACCAACTATCCATGCACAACAGGAGCAATTGAAAATGTATGTATATAAGAGTGTACATTTTGCAGATGGACAAGAAATACATTAAAATTGTTTTTCATACTGCTTATTTTCTGCAATTGCTATTGCATGAAGCAACTCTGCAACTTCGAATATTGTCTCAATAGAGGAATTGAATAATCATAGAACTAGGGAGGTATTCATTGGAGACATGATGGTTGTTTACAACACATATTTGGATAAAGAAAATAGATCACACAAAATCTTGCGTGCTGACATAATAGATGCAAATGGCATGATGATAATTACATTGACTATTTCTGCACACCTCATTGAAAGACACAAGCAAAATATTGTTCCCACGACTGGAATATCTATTACAAATTTCAAAATTCTACCAAAAAGTGGCTATGAACGTGGTGATTGAAATTGTGTTATATTGATACTTGAATCAAGTGTCATTTAGATAGTCTCTCCAACCTGCAAAGAATACAATTTCATACCAGACAAAAAAATCAAACAATTTGTAAGTAACACAAACAAGTATCCAATCGACACTATTGGAGATGTCATCACGTTGGCTAGGAAAGTTGGATTGCAGTACAATTTGCTTATAAAGATGGAAACAAGGAGGATGACAAAGAAACACTATGCTTTTCCATTGTCAATTGTTTTTTGTATATATGTTGTTATATCTTAGGTGTAGCTTTATGAAAAGTACAGTCTTTTATGTATCAATTGCAGTTGTTTGAGACATATGGACATTTCTTCGCTTCACTAGAACAACAATTGCAAACAAGGAAATTTCCCATTTTTCTATTTAAGGATATAACCAAGAGGAGAGATGTAAAATAAAAGGTGTTTTGTAGAACACATTCAACATTTATAATTGAAATCACAACAAAGGCGGTGAAAGATCTGAAAAAACTAACTGGGTCGACAAATGTTGTAAGTATAGATTGAAAACTCTACCTACAAATCTCGTGTACAAGACTTTTTGAAACACACAGACATACACATATACAATTGTTAAACTGTGTATATGTATAAAAAATTCAAGGGTACAATGATAACAACAAATGCATATTCAACTCCGTTTGAACCTTTGTGCAATTTTCAACTCTCCTGCAGGTGCATCTGCTTTGATAAAAAATGTAATGTTTGATTGTGTAATATGTAATCAAAGATTCCCTTTTGTATATAAAAATTGCGTGGGTGTTGTCATACATACAATCAATAACAATAATGTGCAATGCATCACCAGGGAACCTATACTGCAGGAACTACTTCCTAACCTAACATAAATGCAATATGAAATATACTTGAAAAAGAAACCCAAAACAATTTATATGCTGCACTAATTTCGATTACATGGAAAATTTATATTAAATGAAGATAGTTTCGTGCTACATGTGGGATAGAGATTGAATGAGGACAATTTCATTGTGCATGTGCAATGACTTCTGTCTATTTCTTTTCGATTTCTTTTACATATACTATAACTATAATCTAGTTATTATTTTTTATATTGACGAAAATGCTGATGCGTAATGTCATATAAATCGTATATACATATTGCTTGTGTAGTTATTGAATACCAACAATTGCATATGCATTGAGTCGAATGTGTTTTCTGGACACTATTAGCATTGCAATGTCGTTCTAATGCATTCTTTGTAATTCAATTATGTCAAAATTTTGATGGACATTGGACTAGATGTTTAGATGTTTTGGTCATGTTACATTGAAACATTGATATATTGTTATAAGAGCTAGATTGCAATTGGAACAAATTTTGCTATTCGATTCTTAGACTATTTTCGTTGCTATGGAATTTGTAACACAACCTTAATATATTTAATGAATTTGATGTTGTTTGCAAATGCGATATCCATCTTTGCTATCCGTGTCAGAAATTGTTGCTAAAATTGATTTTGCACTATCATTGTATAAGAAATCACAACTACATTTGTCTTGCTTACAGATATTGATATGCATCTGTATATTTCCCTGCTTGTTTGACTATAATTTTTTACATTTGCATCTGGTGCAAGTAAGAATAGAACACGTGATAAAGGTTTTTCATAAAAATCAACTTAGGAATTTTGATACTTGTTTATCGATTATAGTGTGGGATGGAATCATTGATGCAGTTTCCATTAATTTAAGCAACTTTGCCTGATTGAATATTATTTCGATGTCTATGATAAATGTCTCATAAAAAACCACTAAAAATGATGTTCTAATTGGCCTATATAGAATCAAATGCAATCAAACTTCAATAAAAAACACATTGTTAAATTGCTGCATTAAACCATATATTTTCCTTATTCTGGAACACATTGTCTACTGTTGGTTGCATAAAATTGCAAGGGGCAGCTTGCTTGTTTCACATATGTCCATACTCATATGGAATTTAAATAACAAACATGAAACTTGGTAAATTTCATATGTTTTAACTAAAATCTATATATGGCATAAATTATCCACAAGTTTGTCGCTTGAATTTGATGATGGCAAATTTGACAAAAGTATGAAAGTCTTTAATAATATTTTCCCCCGTTCTTTCTCAAGACAACATTTCCCTTTCTAAATGCTTTTTCCCGTGGTCTTTGACCAATTATTTTCTTCTACTGTTCCAATGCGCTGTAAATTGTTGAACTTGTAATAACATAAGTACCATAGTTGATTTATTTTCCAAGATATCCATTTCATCTCATTGCAAATAAAAAAAGTTAGCACTGTGTGTAACACCCTGTTTTCTCCCAAGACTGTAATTATGCACAAACTCCATGTGTTAAAAATATGAGCCATGTAATTGTGTTTTTATTTAATATAAACATCAAACTACTGATTGAGAGGGAACAACCTTGATAAGTACTAGCCATGATACACTAGAGGAAATTGATGAGGTAGAGGACTGATGGGATGGTTGAGTGAAATGGAGATGAGGTGCATCAATGAAGAAAACAGGAATCTTGCAATGCAATCTAATCTATACTTACAAACATGATGATTTCACCCACCAACACACCAGAGTGATGGAGGAGACGACATGATCATTAAAGGGAATATCATAGAGGTTTTTGAGTAGTAATGATTGCGATAGTTGACCCATGCAGAGAAGGAATGACCAATTGAATAATTGACGGGGAAGGTACCACAAACTGCGCCTTCACATTATACTGGGAAGACTATAGGTTACTTATGCAAGATGCTATAGAGATCCCGAGGAATGCAGAAGAAGAGTAGAGAAGGAAAAACACAATGAGCACAGGGTGAGAGCATATGGAAAAACATAGACACGCAGAGGAGAAGAGACCTTGTGAAAAAAATTACTTAGATGGAACCCAGAGTCGAAAAAAAAGAAGGGGAAATAGAATATCGAGAAAAAAAAGGCTCAAGGATGAGCATCGGAGTGTGTAACGTCCCTCCTCATAGGTATGACACAACTCTGATAACAAGTGCAGATTTTTTTTTTTTTTTTAAGGTGTGTGCGCTCGTGTAAAATAAACAGACACACATGGAACCTACGACGCCACCCGACGACTAACAAGACACACCCACGAAGATCACAATAAGAAGACATAAGGCACACAACAAGCCACTTCAAGCATGAATGACCATAGACATAAGGCACACAACACAAACATTTAACGACATACTGGGTTATGCACAGTATGAACACATAAGGAAGAATCCACAACAGTAGATTTTACTATTTCTGCACAAGAAAGCAGGGCGTTCAATCTTAGTTCTCTGCTCCGGAGAGAGAGAAGGCCAGATAGGCTCCTGGCCGACTGCTCAGGCAGAAACTAGTAAACTCCATCAGGTGTGTCGCAAGAGTGGAAACCCTGCCTTTAAAGGGCCCGAGACTCTTGATACAACAAAAGATTCTTTACACAAAAATAATCACACACACAGACTTATATACTAGGCTACAAGGAGGTGTCTACATCCCGCCCGACAAACTGACCAAGCAGTAAAATGATTACGACCTCGTACAACACAAATTATATGAACAACATGTCCTCTAGGAAGGCGCAAGTAAGAAGGACTCCGACAATGACCATCAATGACTCAGATTTAATGACATAATCACAGACCAACTACTTCATTTAAATTTATTAATCAACGAGTTATCCAACCTTAAATAAAGTAAATTTAAGTAATTGCAATCCCCCAATTACCAAATCTTAATGACTTAAAGTGCTTAGTTTAGGACCTTATAATTATCTGCTATTGATGATAATTAGTTTCATCATTCCTGCCACAAAATATCAACCATTTTTCACTTTACATTGCAAGGGCTAAGACCATGACCATTACATTACACCTGATAATTTATTTATATCAACTACATTGACCTTACCATAAAGGATAGCAACATTAACCTTAACCATTTCATAACCATTAGGATTAATATTAAACGATTCATTACCTAACCATTACCATTAATCAATACATAATCATTACCATAATCATGACATAATCTTCACCTAATCATTACAAGTAATCAATACATAATCATTACCTTAATCATGACATAATCTTTACCTAATCGTTACAATTAATCAATTTACATGCCCTTATATTATTTCAACAATTACTTAACATTTCTACCTTATAAAATCACAACTTATTAGCAATAATTACCATAAAACCATATTACTTTAACAATCCTATTTTAACAATTATTGCCTAATTACTTCAACATTACTTTCACCATTAGTGCCTTACAATACCATAATTATTAACAATTATTACCATTAAAATCAATAAAAACAAGGTAGCTGTAGGCCACCACATCTTGTTTCTCACTTTGGCAACAGAATATCAATAACCATGAACTTATCCTTGCTGGAAATCCAGTAAAAATAGGAGTTTAGCCTATATCTTTTAATCTCAAACCCTCAATATTAAACCCTAAATATTTACTCTTAACCTTTATAGTTAAACTATAATCCTTAATCCTCATCCATTAACCGCCAACCTCTAATATAACTCAACACTTACCCCTTCTCCATTTACTCTTAGCCTTAACCCTTAACCCTTCACTAATCATTTCATTTGCATTCGCTCATAATTCACATTCACTATTATTTATGAATAATAAATTGCAGATTAGTGACACAAGTTTAAATAACTACTTGAATTTTGAAAATAAAATATGTTTCATGAAATTTTGTATACCTCGACTATTATTAATGAATAATAAATTGCAAATTAGGGATACCAATTTAAATAACTATTTGAATTTTGAAAAGAAAATACGTTCATGAAATTTTGTATACCTTGTTTTCGACAGGCTTCCACTTATCATGATATGGTAAGTGTTACATATTAGCTTACAACATTCAAGGAATATAAAACTTTATCTCTTAGCCATACCTAATCAAGACCGAGGTGGAAAGATGATTGTGCTATGGCTAATAACTTTATTCAGTAACACATATATCAAAAACTAAGCAACAGAGCGACAGTAAAGGAATCTGAAATATTACACTGAAAGAACCATTTAACATTTAACATCAAACCTATCTGAAATGGCTAGTCTAAGTGGATCGATAAATGCCACCTAAGATTTACCAATCAATGATATGACACCGAATATGATCCAGTAAATCACGGAGGATATAAACACAAAAAGAGTCGGTTATTGGCATGAGGTCTGGCACGATGCCCTAAGGTTGCTGCCATTCTGGCGTGCACACCATTCTGATATTAGCGCCTATGTCACCATGCCAATGCGCATCCCAGGGCAGACATTATGGCAAGGATTACAGAAAAGAATAGCAACACGCAAAATTTGGGTTTTTGACCGTCAAAAACTAAGCAACAGAGCGGCAATAGAGGAATCTAGAGCCTGCACAGGAAGAAATCGTGAGGTTGCCAAGAATACACTGCGCGTTACCGTTTAGGCTGGGCGTGAGGGAAAATGGGTGAATTCCCTGCGTTTTAGAAACAGTACGCGACTTTTAGGATGTAAGGCCTTTTAAGATGGTTCCTGTTGGAAACATGAAATTGGGAGAAAGCCCGCCAGGTAAGAGGCCATAACAGAAGAGAAACAAAACCACCGCCCAGAAATATCAAGCAAAACGCAGGAAGGAATTTACCAAAAAAAATGCGTGATAAAGACTCATGAACCAACAATAAATCACGTTCTGAGAAGGGGTGGATGAATTCATGGATACCAGAGGTGGAGTTGATATTTCAAGGCCGGGACCCAGAACAATTCGTCCAAAAAAATAAGCGTTTGCAGAGATGAAAGGAAATACCAGATCGCAGAGATTCGAGTGGTTATCGGGTGAGTGCTCTCAGTCAAAATGCAGAGATCCGAGTGGTTAAGGTGGGAGTGTCCTCAGCCAAGTGCAAATGCAGAGAATCCCAACCAAAAATGCAGAGTAATTCTAACATTTAAAATGCAGAAGTAAACAACCAAAAACAAAGAGAAATTTATTTTATCAACGTTGAGATAACAATCAACGCAAAAGTTTTTTTTAACCATCAATCACTGGGTTAAACACCCAACGCAGAGAAATTTTTTTGACGCTCAAACGCTGAGATAAAAGATCTTAAGAAAATACCCCCTTTTTTTTCTTGCGGAGTTTAAAGGACGAGGAAACAAGCTGAAATAACATTTTACAACAATACAATCATAATCGCGGCAGTAAATAACTATGCATTCTATACTACTAAATACATGAGCATACCGTTGCCTTATTGCCCGCCTCGATGACTCCCGCGCTCCGTGCCGCTCCCGCTCGCCGACCGTAGAGACTACACCGGTACCTCCCAGCCAAACGCTAGGGGTACTCTCCTTCCCCCTTAGCCCCCCGAGCCGCAAAGGGGCCACACACAGTCCAGATGGTATACCTAGCTTCCCAGCTCGCCTCCAAGGCTGAGCTACCACTCTAATCCCAGCTGAGAAAATCCCAACTCCTCACAAGCAACCAGTCCAGACCAAATTTGGCAGCATAATGATACCTAACAACCCATCCCCTCTTTTCCCTCATCCCCCTTTCTTTTATAGAGTTTTTCATCCCCCCCTTGCCCTAATCACATTTAATTTAAGTTTTCTTTTGAAAACCCTCTAAAAATTCTCTGTCTTACAAGTGTCACTCATCCCCCACATTTCTCCCAAAATCATTTCCCTAATTTTATTATTCCCTTTTTTTTTTTTTTTTAAACCAAAAAGGTAAATGCGCTAATTAATCCTTTCATTTTACTTTTTTAAATTCATAACTTTTTAAACTCCCGCACGTTAAATAATTTCATTACTTATTAATTGTCTATGTTTCCTTATTACTTAGTTTCCTTGTTTTATTAATCCCTCCCTTTTTTTTAAAACCAAAAGGTATATGCGCTAAATAATCTTTTCAATTATTATTTATTTAATATATTTTGTTCTTTCACAAGTTAGGGATTAATTTCCTCTTTGCAAATTTTTTAAATCCCTTAGTTTAATTAAATCTTTACTCTCTTTATTTACCCCAAGAATTTTATGAAGACCTAACTATTTCTTAGGTGGGTTCTTGTTTAAATTGTTATTTTTATTCCAGGGTCTGTTCTTAAGGTTAGACTAAAATTTTACCCTAAAAGTTTTAGACTCAGTACTTAGATTCTGAACTGGGCGACACTGGGTTAGGGGAGTTGTTTAAGGAT
>SNQJ01S0006067.1:290894-324515 GCA_010110895.2 Picea sitchensis
TTGAGTCCTCGAGGCCAGAAACCAAAGTCTTGTAGGATTCATAAACTAGCTAAGTCCTTAGAGAAGACAGTCATGACTCTGTAAACCATGTGTTGGTCAACAAAGAACCATGGCCATTGATTTGAAGAGATCGTGATCCTTGATTGGTGGGCGGTCAGAGTCTGTGTGTCATAGATATCCCTCGAACTTCATGGGAAGGACTCTGAACAAGAAACTCTAAAACAAACTTGTCAGAGTGAGGCTCTTGGAAGGAAATCTCATGTGCTTAGAATAACTCTGAAGAAAAGGTTATGAATTTAGGAAAGTGTGAACCGTAGATATGGAAGTGGGAGGGATGAAATTCCAATCGTTGATCATTACGGGTCTCACTAGTGAATCGAACGGGGTGAGAGATGACATGAAGTGTTAGTGTGAATACATGTGTCAGTTGTTGATTAGGTGACTGAACTGGGTGCGAGTCAAGTTGGCCTAACATTGACCTCTATTGGAGCACGACTTCGAAGGATTCAGAGTAATCCTCTGATGGCTTAGGAGTGCAAATCCAATAGAGGGAAGATTTTGACCATAGGTTGGTGAATGGAGAGAGGGCATGAGATCCATCGATCTTCCATAAGTCCTGTCCACATCAAAATAATGTGGTCATAAAGTCATGGCTAATGTGGTATTCCAGTGGGATAGCCAGAGTGAGTTTAGAGCATCAAGTGTCACTTACCCATCAATGGGCAAGGTGAGTGGGGTCTACCAGACGAGATAATTTTAGGCCCGAATCAATCTCAACCATCTATCGAGAGATCACGACTTACATCTACAATCGATCATCAAGGAGAGGGGTATATTCCTCGATACCTTGATTTCAGAGCAGTAAAAATACTCAAGCTGTTCTAGCTTCGAACAAATGGCATCAATAAGAAATATCCTTCGATAACAATGATGGTACTGGAAAAGAGTCCAAGCGATAACAATGACGGTCCTTCATGGAGAAGAACTTCCTCATGGAAAAATTTACAAGCACCCCGCGGGTGTAACATGGTCGTTGTGTCAGAAGGAAAGTGTGCCAAGGTGTCACGTGGACACCACGTGTCAACAATATAGAGGTCGAGGGCCAACAAACCTTGGAATTGCCATAAATTTCAATCTAGAGATCAATTTTGACAAAAAATGCCACCGTTGGAAAGCTCTCAGCGAACAAAAAATTATGTCACCGGGGGAAGAAAAGAGTTGGGATTAGTTGAGAAAAGTGAAAAATTCCAACATCCCATCCCTTAAAAGGATACTTAAGGGGTTGGATCTGTTATAGAGTGGTATCAGAGCACAGTTCAAACCCTAGGCTTGAATGGGTCACTAAGACCTCTTAAGGTTGGTTAAAGAGGATTTATGTTGTCTGGAATGCATGAATCAAAATAATGACATCAAATGATAATGATGATTGTTGTTTCAAAACATAGGAAAAATTGAAAATTCTCACATAGGTGAATGATACAACACAATATGGATGAACTCTTGCACCTCGGAGACGAAGAATCTAATGGTTGGAGGGAGAGGGAAACCCCTTCAGATTTGATGGCCACTGTGAGGAGTCTGAAGGCATATAATGAGATGCTTATGAGAGCCCATGCTGAATAGGAAGAGTTGAATGTAGTTATACTGCATAGTTTTTCCGAGATTCAAAAACATCTGCATCAAGGTCCTAGCAATGCAGAACTACCACAGTCAGAGAAGTTGAAAACCCCTTAAGATACCCAAAAGCATGGAATGGCTCACAAAGATGCATAAAAGAGTTGTTCCAA
Organism: Picea sitchensis; assembly: GCA_010110895.2. Classification (NCBI taxonomy): domain Eukaryota; kingdom Viridiplantae; phylum Streptophyta; class Pinopsida; order Pinales; family Pinaceae; genus Picea; species Picea sitchensis. The sequence goes on from SNQJ01S0006067.1 coordinate 292,682, forward strand.
AAGAAATCTTCAAGTCACGAAGGGAAGTGGATCGAGTGGAGGCATTTCCATGGAGTCCTCTAGTCAGAAGACTATTTCGGTAGGACAATCCAGTAGTGGCACAAAATCTAGTATTTCTATGAGGAGAAAGAGGAAGAGATCTCATATTTTTTTGATTGAAGAATTCAATAATGATAAGCCACCTACATTTGATGGTGAAGTAAAGAAAGGAGATGAATCCAAAGCATGTCCATTTAGCTTGAAAAATTACTTCCGAGTACATAACTATTCAAACAATTCCAAGGCAAGGATTGCAGTGTTTAACATGAATGGAGGGGCTTCCATTTGGTGGGAAGACCTCACATAAATCAAAAAGATAAATGAAATAAAATAAACCCGGAAACAATTTGAGAGATACTTTTGCAAGGCTTACCTATCCAAAAAATATTATGATGACAAAATAAGGGAATTCTATGAGCTTAATTTGGGGCAACTTACCCTAGAGGTGTATGTAAAACGATTTATGGAACTATTGAGGTATGTTCCCTACCTTAAGGATGAGAAACCCATAATCCAACGTTTTTGATTGGGTTTCCATAGTCATACCAAGGCTGAATTGAGTTCGACAAACCCAAGACGCTAGAAGACACCATTCAAAAGGATAAATGTTGCTACGATGAATCTAAGCACAAGCATGAGTCTCCTAAGGATTGGAAAATAAAATACAAAGGTGGATTCCAGAAGAAGGGATTCATGTATTTTCCCCGAAATAATTACGGGAAGGATTCACAGTCATGTCAGCCAAGCAAGAGTGTGCATCAACAAAATTTTCCATCCCAAAGTAGGAATAAACCAGTAGAGCAAGCAGATGAAAGAGAAGAGGAGCCTAAGAAATGACCCTTGAAATGCTGGGGATGTGGAGAGCCACATCTATTGAGGGATTGTCCCCAAAGACAACATGAATGTAGAAAAGTATATAACTTACAGGGGGAAGCTACAATCAACGACATAACTAGGAGTGTATCGAGAATCTCCACAGCGGTAGAAAACCGACAAGCAGACCACCAAGCCTCTATGGTAGAATTGGAAGGTATCATTACTGAACAACCAATCTCTATTTTAATTGAACCAGGATCTAATATTATTTATGCTTCACCTTGAGTGGTTGAGGCATGTTCATTGCAGAGAAAGAAGCACACCAAAGCATGGTTAGTCCAGTTCGCGACTGGAACAAAGAGGAAAGTGACGAAGATTGTTGAAGCTTGTTCAATTCGAATGGAGGGATTTTGGACCCAAGTGGATTTGAATGTCCTGCCCCTTGGCTCTTATGACACATTGTTGGGAATGGATTAGTTAGTCTCCCATAAGGAAAAATTGAACTGTTATGAGAAAACTCTAGAATGTGAAGATGAGAAAGGAAATACGAGAATCTTGCAAGGCATTCAAAATCCAATATTTGTGAGACAAATATCAGCATTACAACTCAAGAAGTTTAGAAAAAGAGGGTGTCCTCTATATGCTATAAAAATACTAAGTTCAGAAGAAAGTGATGAGATGAAGTTTGAAGACCATCCATTATTATGGGAGTTCAGGGATGTGTTTCCTAAGGAGGTGTTGTGATTACCTCCAAAAAGAGACCTTGATTTTTCAATTGATCTTGTACCGAAATTTGTACCAACATCAAGAGTTCCCTACATGATGAGTGTGCTTGAGTTGATGGAATTGAAGATGAAATTGGAGAAAATGATGGACAAGGGTTACATCAGGATGAGTGTGTCCCCATGGGGATAACTAACCCTGTTTGTAAAGAAGAAGGATGGTACCTTAATATTATGTATCGATTATCGACAACTGAACAACATGACCATCAAGAACAAGTACCCTTTTCCTAGAATTGATGATTTATTTGATTAGCTCAGAGGGGCTATAGTATTCTCAAAAATAGATTTGAGATTGGGATATCATCAAGTCAGGATTAAATATGAAGACATCCAGAAGACAACCTTTAGGACAAGGTATGGGCTCTACAAGTTTGTTTTGGTGCCGTTTGGACTTACAAATGCACCAACTACATTCATGTGTTTGATGAACAATGTGCTAAACAAGTATTTATACAAGTTTGTCTTAGTTCTTGTGGATGACATGTTGGTGTATTCCAAGAATTGATAGGAGCATGAAGAACATCTCAGGATGGTGTTACATGTGTTAAGAGAGAACCAACTATATGCCAAATTTAGCAAGTGTGATTTATTTAAAAAGGAAATTCAGTATCTAGGTCATGTAATCTCAACCGAAGGAGTCAAAATAGACCTTGTGAAAATCAAGGCAATCATGGAGTGGACAACCCCTAGAAACATGATGGAAGTGAGATCCTTCATGGGATTGGATGGATAGTATAGGAGATTCATTAAGGGATTCTCCAAGATCAGAAACCCTATTACGTCATTGTAAAGGAAGGGAAGGGGATTCGTGTGGTCACCCGAGTGCAAAGATAGTTTCTGGAAACTGAAACAACTGTTAACCAATGCCCATGTTTTAAATATTGCAGACCCAGAAAAATAATTCTTGGTTTCCACAAATTCTTGCAAGGAGGGACTCAGTGGAATTCTCATGCAAGAAAGACAAGTGGTTTGTTATGAATCATGAAATATGAACGAACATGAGTAGAATTATTCTACCCATGACTTAGAACTTTCTGTATTTGTACATGCGTTGAAGATGTGGTGACATTACTTGCTCAAGAGGAGATTTATTCTCATGACCAATCACTGTGGTTTGAAGTATTTGTTCGACCAACCAAGGTTGAATGCTAGATAGACCAGGTGGATGGCATTGATCAGTGTGTTTGAATTTGAAATCAAGCATATAAAATGAAAGGAGAACAAAGTAGCTGACGTGCTCAGTCGAAGCGTTCAAACAATAAACTTAGCATCAACAAGTGTAGGAGAGTCCAACATTCAACAGAGAATTAAGACCTTCTTGTCAGAAGACAATTTCTTCAATCTAGTGAAGGAAAAGTTGCAGCATGAACCCAAGGAAAAGAGGTACGAAGGATATTAACTAAGGGTTGATAACTTGTTGATGTACAATAAGAGGCCATATGTGCCTAATTCGACATACTTGAGGTAGTTGATTATGAATGAGTTCCATAGGAGGCCATACACCGGTCACCTTGGTTACCAGAAAATGGTAGCAACAATTATGCAACTATGTTATTGGCCTGGAATGAAGCAATGCATTGCTCATTATATCTCAAAGTGTCTAGAGTGACAACATGTGAAGTTTGAGCATCGAAACCCCGTGGGACTATTGCAACCCATACAATGGAAATGGGAAGTGATCTCCATGGATTTTATCACAAGATTGCCACATATAGTCAAACAACATGATGCAATCATGGTTGTAGTGGATAAGTTGAGCAAGGCATTCCATTTTATTCCCATAAATTCTACTTTTAAATCTATAGATGATGCTAATGTTTTCATGAATGAGATATTCAGGTTGCACATTTTTCCTAAAACCATAATTTCAGACAGAGATACAAAGTTCACCTCAAATTTCTAGCGAAGCTTATTTGCAGGTTTATTGACACAGTTAGTGTTTATCACGACCTACATCCTCAAACCGATGGTTAGACCAAAAGGGTGAACATAGTGCTATAGGATATGCTACGAATGCATGCCATGCATAAACCCAAGTAGTGGGAACAATATTTGCCTTTGGTAGAATTTGCATACAACAATGGTTATCAAGAATCATTGAAAATGAGCCTATTCGAGGCTCTGTATGGTAGGAAGTGCAGAATTCCGATTAGTTGGGATAATCCAGTGGACAAAGTTACACTTGGACCTCAATTACTAAAGGAAATGGAACAAGACATGGTTCAGATAAGGAAAAATCTGAGAGTTACCTAGGATAGATAGAAGAGCTATGCTGATAGCAAGAGAATCCACAGAGAGCTCAAAATAGGAGACCATGTGTATCTCCAGGTGAAACCCAAGAGAAGTTCCCTGAAAATGGGGATGTGTTCTAAGTCCCCCCCCCCGATTATGTGGACCAATTGAAATCCTAGAGAGAATAGGACCAGTAGCATACATACTTTCTTTACCACCTACTATTAGAGCACATAATGTATTCGATGTGTCTTTGTTAAAGAAATACATACATGATCCTAATCACATTATTGATTGGACTGTAATACAGGTGGAACTAGAGGGAGACTTCCAACTAGAGCGCCAATGAATCATGGACATGAAAGAAACAATTCTCTAGAACCGAGCCATCGTGCAGGTCAAGGTGCAATGGAATCACTTTGGAGCCGATGAAGCTACATGGGAGCTGGAATATGCCATGAGATTGGCATACCCATTTTTGTTTACTGTATAATTGTAAATCCATGGTGTTTTAAACACTTAGGATGGTGTTTCTTTAAGGGGAAGGGGAATGTAACACCTTGTTTTCTCCCAAGACTGTAATTATGCACAAACTTCATTTGTTAACAATATGAGGTATGCAATTGTGTTTTGATTTAATATAAACACCAAATTGCTGACTGAGAGGGAACAAACTTGATAAGTACTATCCATGATACACCAGAGGAAATTGATGAGGTAGAGGACTGATGGGATGTTTGAGTGAAATGGATATGAGGTGCATCCGTGAAGAAAATAGGAATCTTGCATAACAATCTAATCTATACTTACAAACATGATGATTTCACCCACCAACACACCAGAGTGATGGAGGAGACCACGTGATCATTAAAGGGAAGATCATAGAGGTGGTTGAGTAGTAATGACTACGAAAATTATCCCATGCAGAGGAGGAACAACAAATTGAATAATTGACGGGGATGGTACCACAAACCGCCCCTTCAGATTGTAAAGGGAAGACTATAGGTTACGTCTGTAGGACACTGCAGAGATACCGAGGGATGGAGAAGAAGACCGAAAAAGGAAAAACAAAACGTGTGTAGGATGAGAGCATATGGAAAAACACAGACACACAGAGGAGAAGAGACCCTGTGAAAAAAATTACCTAGACGACACCCAGAGTCGAAAAAAAAAGAAGGGGCAATAGAAGACCGAGAAAAAAAAGGCTCAAGGATGAGCAACGGAGCGCAAACACATGAATGTGTTGATTGAGAAAGAAAAGGATAGATTCCTGGAAGAAAATATGAAGCTTGTCCAAGTTTTTGATGATCACCATGAACATAGATGACCCAAATTCCCAAAATGGTGCAATAGTGGGCTGCAACTTGGTGCTTACTGTGTTATCACTCTATAAATTGCTTGGGATGAGTAAGCAAATCATAGAGGTAACCTTCAAACAAAATTTAGGATTGGAATATGGCCTTTCCAAACCAGAGAGGGATCTCTCACTGTGTATTAGGTTTAGTGGCAGATCTGAAATAGAAATATGGTTTTAAGATGTGATTGATGGCAGAGGTGAAAAAGAATCCATTGGGCATGGAGTCAAATTTATTGCAAAGGGAACTATCAATGACTAGTAGTAGAGCTATCAATGAAACATAGGAAAGGTAGATGGTGTTTTATCAATCAATAATATTGTAGAAACATGGTGGTAGAAAAGATAATTCAACAACCCATTACACTAAGAGCATCTAACTGAGGACGATTTTTTAATGCAACTTTAGAGGAAATTTATGGAATGTTTAATTTCTATGAATCAGAGCATCAAACATGGATGAATTATGATCATGTACTTTCCAATCAAACATTGAAGAACACATATTTAAATGAAAACTAAGATAATATTTACATAGACATAAAAAGGGACACATTTCAAAAACACCATCACAAGAATCTCTGGTAAGAGTAACTCTGGACTTCTGACTCATATTCCATTATAATTTAGAAAGATTACACAATGCTCAAAAGAAATATCCTCTATGCTTCTGCCAACCCCTTTGTCAATAAAACTTACAAATATATATAGAAAATACTCTTCCCCAATCTGAGGAGGTCAAGCTCAACTACTTCCTAAAGTTGGATCCGGTTACAAAATTATAGCAACACGTTTAGAACTGCCTGCTAGGAAATAAGAATCATTTTTCTGGAAAATAGGGGTCAAATATAAAATCATATCTATAGAATAATGATATATTTTACAAAACTGAGAGAGGTTTTTGTATATGAACCCGTTATTGAGAAAAAACTCTTTCAATTTTCAAAAATTCCTCTCTAGAGTCTCGGGATCTATGCCCAAAGATAATGACTAAAATAAGAAATCATTAAATGTTTAAATCTAAAAAATAGGTTGTAATTATCCATTATAATATTCCAATCCATGACACCTGTGAAGAAAATGAGAGTGGTTTTTGTGAAAGGGATCGTTCTTTAAAAAACAATCTTTCATTTGGTCAGAAACTAAGTTTGAAGTTGACTGCAAAAAAATCATTTCTAGAACTTGCGCAATGAAATTGCACAATGAATTGGCAGAGCGACGTTCCTTTTGACATTCTATTCTATTGTTTGGACTTGATTGATGGCTGAAGGTCACTGATTGATATTTTGACACTCGATATGATGATAATCATCCCTAGGAACACTTCATCACCCTTTCAAACACCATTTTATTCAACATCCTAATATATGTCAAACACTCGATTCAAACTTTGACCCTTGAGAAAATTATAGGACACTAACATACTAGACATAAACTAAAATTGGTAATGGGAGGTCATCAAGGGATTTCTAACAAATTAAGGGTCTCCCTTGTGCAGAGGAAATCCAGTTGAGAAACCACCTAATAAACCTATAGAGACACAAAGCTCAGTGGGAGGTGGCAACTTCTGCTATGTTAGAGGAATAAGGAGAGTAACCTTCTTGGATCATCACAGACTTGGAACCCTGCTGAGTCAATTTCCTTGCTGGCATCATGGCTTGGAACATGGGTGGAATGTTGTAGGAAGTGACTCTACAACAAGGCCTAAGGTTGGGAGGAAATGCGTTCTCTCTCAGTCAGTTGGATTGGATTATTTCCTTACCAGATAAGTGTTCATTTGTACTGAAACCAATTGTGAATGATTTATATGAATGCTCATGAATATAAAAAATGTATGTTAGTACATGTGAATGTTTGAATCTAAGAGTTCGTTCGTGCACTTAACCTATGATTTTAAATGTTGTAATATGATATATATATATATATATATATATTATTTCCCTGTGTGGAGAGTCTGCAAATCATGCGAGGCCTTAGCCTTAAGTTTGACAATGGTGTTAGCCGTAGAGTTATCTTGAGTCCTCAAGGCCAGAAAATGAAGTCTTGCAGGATTCATAAACTAGCTAAGTTCTTAGAGCGAATAATAATGTCTCTATAAACCTTGTGTTGGTCAGCGAAGAATCAAAACTATTGATCTAAAGAGATCATGACCATTGATCAGTGGTTGTTCAAATTCATCGCATCGGAGAGATCCCTCAAATGTTGTGGGAAGAAATCCGAACGAGAAACTCCGAAATAAACTCGTTGGAGTGAGGCAATCAGAATCATGTGCTATGATAATAAATCCGAAGAAAAGGTTCTGAAGTCAGGCTAGTGTGAACCATATATCTGGAAGTGGGAGAGATGAAATTCCAACCGTTTATTATTACGAGTCTCACTAGTGAATCAGACTGGGTGAGAGATGTCTGGAAGTGTAAGTGTGAAGAAACATGTCATTCGTTGATTAGGTGAGTGAATTGGGCATGAGTCGAGTTGGCCTAGCGTTGACCGCTATCGAAGCACGACTTCGAAGGATTCAGAGTAATCCTCTGATGGATCAGAAGTGAAAATATGATAGAGGGAGTATTTTGAATGTAGGTTAGTGAATGGAGAGGCGACATGATAGCCATCAATCTGCCATAAGTCCTGTCGACATCAAAATAATGTGGTCATAAATTCATGGCTGACGTGGTATGCCAGTGGAACAACTAGACCGAGTTTAGAGCGTGAAGTGTCACTTACCCATCAATGGGAAATACGAGTGGGGTCTACCAGATGGGNCTCACTAGTGAATCAGACTGGGTGAGAGATGTCTGGAAGTGTAAGTGTGAAGAAACATGTCATTCGTTGATTAGGTGAGTGAATTGGGCATGAGTCGAGTTGGCCTAGCGTTGACCGCTATCGAAGCACGACTTCGAAGGATTTAGAGTAATCCTCTGATGGATCAGAAGTGAAAATATGATAGAGGGAGTATTTTGAATGTAGGTTAGTGAATGGAGAGGCGACATGATAGCCATCAATCTGCCATAAGTCCTGTCGACATCAAAAGAATGTGGTCATAAATTCATGGCTGACGTGGTATGCCAGTGGAACAACTAGACCGAGTTTAGAGCGTGAAGTGTCACTTACCCATCAATGGGAAATACGAGTGGGGTCTACCAGATGGGAGAATTTTAGGCCCGAATCAATCTCAACCGTTTATCGAGAGTTCACGACTTACGTCTACAACCGATCATCAAGGATAGGGGTATATTCCTTGATACCTTGATTTCAGAGGAGTAAAACGGCTTGAGCCATTTTAGCTCCGAACATATTGCATCGAAAAGGAATATACTTCTATACCATATCCATCGAAAGAGAGTAATGATGGTTTTGGCAAAGAGCATGAGTGATAGAAACGATGGTCTTGCATGGAGCAGAACTTCCTCATGGAAGAATTTACAGGCACTCCATTTGTGTAACATGGTCACCATGTCAGAAGGAAAATGTTCCGAGGTGTCACATGGATGCAACATGTCAGCAATATAGAGATTGAGGGCCGAAGAACCTTGGAAAGGCCATAACTTTCAATCTAGAGATATATTTTGAGAAAAATTGCCACCATTGGAAAACTCTCAGCGAGCATAACACGATGCCACTAGGGGAAGAAAAGAGTTGGGATTAGTCGAGATTTTTTTTTTCCAACATCCCATGCCTTAAAAGGATACTTAGGGGACTGGGTTTGTTATAGAGTGGTATTAGAGCACAGTTCAAACCCTAGGCTTGAATGGGTCACTAAGACCGCTTAAGGTTGCTTAAAGAGGATTTATGTTGTCTGAAATGCATGACTCAAAATACTGATATGAAATGCTAATGTTGATTGTTGTTTCAACACGTAGGACAAATTGAAAATGCTAACATAAGTGAATGGTACAACACAATATGGATGACCTATCACACCTCATAGATGAAGAATATGATGTCTGGAGGGATAGGGAAACCCATCCATATTTGATGGCCATTGTGAGGAGTCTAAAGGTGGATAATGAGATGGTTATGAGAGGTTGCACCGAACAGTCAAAGTTGAATGTAGTTCTATTGCAGAGTTTTTTCGAGATTCAAAAAAATCTGCAGCAAGGTCCTAGCAATGTAGAACTACCACATTCAGAGAGGTTGAAAAACCCCTTTGATGCCCAAAAGAATGGAATGGCTCACAACGATGCATGAAAGAATTATTCCAAAAGAAAACCTCAAGGTACCAAGAGAAGTGGATCAAGTGGAGAAATTTCCATGGAGTCCTCTAGTCAGAAAACTAATTCGACAGGAAAGTCCAGTAGTGGCAAAAATCTAGTATTTCTGATGCAGGAGCATCGTATAAAGACAAAGACACACGACTAACCAAAGGAGACAAATGGAAAAGCACCAATGCACATTTTGAAGTGTTTTGAAGATTAATGAATGGACATTAATGTAATAGCTAGGGAAGCGTACTTACTTTTGTGTTTTTGGAGATTGCAAATAGATCTTGAGTGTTGCTCTCATCTGTCGAATGTAGAGGCATTTATGTGTAATGAATGCAAGTAGGTAGATTTAATTTAACAGATTAGATAGTTTTAGGAGCGTAGGAGGTAGGAGGGAAAATGGATGATAGGCACCCTCAACCCTTGTATCATTGTAACATAATTCAGAACTCATAATCTGTAGAGATGCAGAGAGGAATATAGGAGGACAAAGAATTTTGTGCATTTTAGTTGCTATTGGCCATGTACAGGAGCAATGGATTCAATAGAAGAAAGTTTTGATTCCAATCTATGTGTTTGTTATGGTTATTGGAACCACCTATTAAATGGTATGTTGCAGGCTTGTTTTCATTCTTTGTGTGCATTCTATTTCAATGCCAATGTGTGTGTGTATGCTCTAGAATTCTATGTTGAATGTTTGAATTTTGGATAAAGGGTGAATGAGTTTCAGTTGTTTCTCTTTCTGAGAACTCCTGCAAAGAGTGCAGTGGAGGGTCCGCAAGGAGTGTGTCGACCAGGTTCTGTGTTTTATCTCAGGACCCTAAGAGGAGATTCAAATTGTGTCTTTACAGGAAAAGAGTGCTACCAGAGCACAAAGTCATGCAAGGTGTGCGTAGGTCGGGTGGAGTCTTGAATTTTACAAATCCAAGAGAGAAATTGAGAGACTACTGTTGCAAGGAGTGCACAGAGTCAAAGACCCTAAACAACCAGATCTTATTTGAAAGTTTCTGCAAGGAGTGCATGCAGGGACCCTTTTGGAGGCCTTGAGTTTGCAAGTGGAAGCTCAGGAGGGTTAGAACCTCTCAATTATTCCAAAGGGAGACAGAGGTTGAATTGGTTCACAGGAGTTAAGTTCTGGAGGAGGGACGCTAAGTCATTTGGCCAGAAGTCCTTCAGAAGTTGAATCAGACGGTTGAATCGCTTCAGGAGGAAGTGTCGAGATCCCATGCACCATTGGATCTCTTAGAACAACGAAGAGATTAGGACTGAGTTCCTTTTCAACACCCATAATCTCAGGAGGAGTAGTGATCGTCAGAGCCGGATCAACAAGGACCGTTGATCTCAGATGTGAATTCACATATCAAAATTCGGGGAATCGAGTGACCAATGGTTTGGGTCAAGTGTTGTAGATTTCTGATTGGMAAAATCTTGATACAACTAGGACCATTGGATTGAGGGAGGCACACAACCATCGATCTCGTCAAAGGTACGATTTCAGAGTTAGGGATCCATAGAGGAAGAGGAACAACTGTTGGTTTCCCGCTTGAGTTGCGAAAKCTGCAAAATCTGTGTGGACAGGTGGCAAGAACTCACCCCGTAAGCAGAGTAAAGCAGAAGTGACAGGTGGCACATGCTCGTCGCTTTGGGTAGAGTCAACCTTCATTGACGGACCGCGTTTCGGGGATTCGCAAGGGGAGGGCATGAGAAATTGGCACTCCAACTCGCGAAGTCACGAGTTGCGAAAGGTGCTTGCATAAGGCTTGGCTGTGGTCCTATAGGAAAATGGGTTGAAGAGAGGGGCTTATAGATTATCCCATTTGCATTTCATGTTTTGGATATTTCCAAGGGCCAGGGCATAGTATTCGAAGTGCCCCAACTCGCGAGACCCGAAATCCTTTGCGGGCTTAGGTAAGGAGTTTAATTAACCCTTGTCAAGGTTTAAAGAAGATCCTGCATGGATCTTGGCCTGAGGGTAGGAGGTCTGCACTAGTTGTGGTATTAGAGCCCATAACAAGTTCTTTGCTTTCTGTAGCAGAGAGAAAAGAGGAATTTTACATCCATGCCACTGAGAAGAAGAGAAAGGGAAATGCCTGATCCTACAGTGGAAAGGGAAATGCGTGAATTACGTGTCAGGCTTGATGCTATGGAGACAGCACAGAGGCGCACAATGAATGCTAGAGATATCAGGGAGGATGAAAGTGAAAATGAAGTTGAAAATGAAGAAGTTGCAGTCGAAGATGCTGCGGAAGAACGCTTATTCAAGGCTGTTGATATGATAGGTGCTAGGGAAAAAATGGACATTCCAATGTACGAAGGCAACTTGGATGTTGAAGAGATTCTAGATTGGATTAGAGCTCTAGACAAATACTTCGATTATGAGGATGTCGAGGAAGACAAGAAAGTCCAACATGTCGTTACTAGACTTAAAGGGAATGCAACACTATGGTGGGATGAACTGCAGGCTGGTAGACGTTGCTAGGGAAAGTAGAAAATCAAAAGATGGGATAGAATGGTTGCAAAAATGAAAGGCAAGTTTATACCTAGAGATTATCAAATAAATCTGTTTCAGAGGATGCCGAATTTGAGACAGAAGCTGATGTCAGTGAAAGAATACACTAAAGAGTTCTATAGGATAAACATCAGAGCAGGTCATCGGGAAAGTGATGATGAGAAAGTTGCCAGGTATATGAATGGTCTACGGTATTACGTTCAGGACGAGATGAGCATGATGACCACCCGAACCGTAGAAGATGCTTATCAGATGGCTTTGAAAGTTGAAGAGAAGATGAGCTGAAAGCAAAGTCAAAGAGGTCGAGGCAGAAGTCAAAGAAGAGGCAAGATGATTGCCCAGGACATAACTCAGAGACCTAAAGAAGAGGGGAAGAAACCTCAAACTCAATTTGAGAGAGGAGGAAGCTCACAGGGGAGGCATTATGCTGATAGAAATACTTTTCCTCGAGTCAGAGGAAGAGGAAGAGGCAGAGGAGGCAAAGTGAAATGCTTTGTCTGTGGAAAAATCAGACATAAATCCTATGAGTGTCCAAATAGGAAGAAATATGGTGGTGAAACTCACATTGCCAAGGCTCAAGGATGGAATTTTGAGGTAGAGGATGCTGAGGGCGGAAGATCTTTGATGATGAGGAAATTTCTCTTGAAACCAGAAAGGGAGCCAGAGAACCCAACCCAAAGAAACAATCTATTTCAGACTGCTTGCAAAACCAAAGACAGGGTATGCAAGGTCATAGTAGACAATAGTAGCAAAGATAATATTGTATCTACGGAAATGGTAGAAAATCTGGAGCCAGAGACTGTTGCACATCCAATCCCATCCAAAGTTTCGTGGCTACAAAAAAGACATCAGGTAAATGTCACTGAACAATGTTTAGTTGAATTTAAAATAGGAGGATATAAAGATGAGATATTATGTGATGTCATTCCCATGGATGTTTGTCATCTATTGCTGGGTAGACCATGGCAATATGATAGAAATGTGGTGCATGATGGGAGAAAGAACACATACACTATGGAGAAAAGTGGTAGGATGCACATGTTGCTGTCGATTAAGAACAAAGAGGTGAAAACATAGATGAGCAACACTATACTCCTCATGAGTGGGAAGGAACTTCTTAAGGAAGTCAAGAAGAAGGAAGACACACAATTCATTGTGGTTAGGAAGCCCATAATTGTTTTGAACAACACTAAGATAGATGATTTACCTCTAGAAATCCAGGAGTTGTTGGAAGAATTTGTTGATATAATAGTGGACGAACTACCTTGTTCGTTGCTACCTATTAGGAGTATAAGCTATCATATTGATCTTATACCTGGAGCCAGTTTTTCGAACAAAGTAGCGTACAGGTTGATGCTACAGGAGAATGAAGAAGTTAAGAGACAGGTCCATGACTTAAAGGACAAAGGATTGATTTGGGAGAGCTTGAGTCCATGCGCTGTTCTGATAGTGCTCAACCCAAGAAAGGATAGTGGCTGAAGAATGTGTACAGACTCAAGGGAAATCAACAAAATTACCATTAGGTACATGTTCCCATTGCCAAGGATGGGCGACTTGATGGATTGCTTGAGTGGAGCAAAGTTTTTTTCAAAGATTGATTTGAAAAGAGGATATCATCAGATTAGAATGAGAGAAGGTGATGAATGGAAGACAACATTCAAGACAAATGAAGGGCTGTATGAATGGCTTGTCATGCCATTTGGCTTAACAAATGCACCTAATAATTTCATGAGGTTGATGAATGAAGTCTTGAAGGATTTCATTGGGAAATTCGTCATTGTATATCTTGATGATATATTAATTTTCAACAAAACTAAAGAAGAACATTTAAAGCATTTAGTTGCAGTGATGAGGAGGTTACAACAAGAGAAATTGCTGATCAATATGAAGAAATCGTCAATTATGAGGACATACCTCATTTATTTGGGTTTTGTTATCTCTGCAAATGAATTGAAAATGGATCTGGAAAATATAAATGTGATTAAGGATTGGCCATCGCCGAAGAGTGTGTTTGAAGTTCGAAGCTTCCATGGTTTGGCTAGATTCTACAGGAAATTCATCCAAAACTTCAGTGGAATTAGTGCACCGATGATGGATATGGTGAAGAAAAGACATAAATATTTTCACTGGACGGAGGAAGCAGAGAAGAGCTTCAACCTGCTGAAGAAGAAGATCACTGAGTAGCCAATTCTAGTTTTTCCAGATTTCAGCAAGACATTCCAGGTCAGGTGTGACACGAGTGGATTTTCCATTGGAGTGGTCTTGAGAAAGGACAACAGGCCGATCGCTTATTTCAGTGAAAAATTGAATGAATCAAAGTTCAAGTACTCCATGTATGACAAAGAATTCTATGCAGTCGTACAAGCACTGAAGAAATGGAGACACTATTTGGTTCCCAAGGAGTTTGTTTTGTACAGTGATAATCACGCTTTGTAATTCATGACTCGACAGGAGAATTTGAACCAAAAACATGCTAAATGGGTTGAATACATGTAGAATTTTACTTTTGTGATTAAGCATATTTCTGGAACTGCTAACAAAGTTGCTGACTCTTTGAGCAGGAAATGTTTGCTTATGCAGGAATTCAGAGTCAAGACTTTGGGTTTTGATAACCTCAAGGAAATGTACAGGGATGATCCAGACTTCAAAGAGGCATATGAGGCGTCTATGAATCCAATTCTCAGGGATAGAAGCCAATGGACTGAATACATGATCCAGGATGGATTATTGTTCAGGGGAAATCAACTATGTATTCCGAAATGCTCCATGAGGGAGAATTTGCTGAAGGAAAAGCACAGTGGAGGATTGGACAGACACTTCAGTCATGACAAAATGTTCTCAAAGTTGAATGGCTCATATTTTTGGCTAAGGATGAGGACATATGTGAAGAAATTTGTGGACAGGTGCATAATTTGTCAGCACACGAAAGGAAAAAGGTAGAACACAGGGTTATACCAACCATTACCCATACCAGAAAGGCCGTGGGATGTCGTGAGCATGGATTTCATATTGGGACTGCCAAGGACACAAAGGGGGTATGATTCAATATTTGTAGTGGTAGACAGATTTTCAAAGATGGCACATTTCATACCATGCCAAAAGTCATATTGCGAACCTGTTTTTCAAGGAAGTCGTTAGACTTCACGGCTTGCCAAGGAGTATCATTTCTGATCAAGATACCAAGTTCATAGGACATTTCTGGAGGACCTTATGGAAGAAGTTGGGGACCAATTTGTATTTTATCTCAACATATCATCCTCAGACGGATGGACAGTCGGAGGTCGTGAATATGAGCTTGGGGGATTTGTTAAGAAGCTTAGTGACTGAACACCACAGTCAATGGGATCACATTCTTCCACAGGTAGAATTCACTTACAATGATTCACTCAATAGAAGTACAGGGCAGAGTCCATTCCAGGTTGTATATGGAATGCAGTGAAGGGGGGTTTCTGAATTGAAATATTCAAAACAAGATGAATTCAGGAGTGCTAGTGCAGAGGACTTTGCAGAAGGAATGAAGGAGCTTCACAATAGAATTAAGGAGTGATTGTAGAGTTCAAGTCAAGAGTACAAGCGTAGAGTAGATCAACACAGGCAGGAACTTCAATTCGAAGTTGGTGATTTGATTCTTGCACATTTGAGGAAGGAGAGGTTCCCAAGGGGAACATAGAACAAGCTGAAGATGAAAAAGATTGGACCGTGCAAGGTCATAAGGAAATTTGGGACAAACACATATGATATTGAATTACCCAATGGGGTCGGAATCTCACCGATATTCAATATCGTGGATTTGTACCCTTACAGAGCTGAAGAAGAAGGAGAAGAAGATAAACAAGAAAAGATTCAATGGACAAAACAAATGCCTGTAGCTGAAAAGCCACAGATGGAAGGCATAATCGACAAGAGGATTAGCAAAAAGACAAGGAGAAAAGAGTATTTTGAATACATGGTCAAATGGAAAGGAAACCCAATTTAAGATGCCAGTTGGGAGGTTGAAACAACAATTCAAAAGCATGGACAAATAGTGAAGGAACTCATGAACAAGAGTTCATGAAAATTTTCAAGCGAGGGAGTATGATGCAGGAGCATCGTATAAAGCCAAAGTCACACGCCTAACTAAAGGAGACAGCTGGAAAATCACCAGCGCACATTTTGAAGTGTTTTGAATATTAATGAATGGAAATTAATGTAATAGCTAGGGAAGCGTACTTACTTTTGTGTTTTTGGATATTGTAAACAGATCTTGAGTGTTGCTCTCATCTGTCGAATGTAGAGGCATTTATGTGTAATGAATGCAAGTAGGTAGATTTAATTTAATAGATTAGACAGTTTTAGGAGCGTAGGAGGGAAACTGGATGATAGGCATCCTCAACCATTGTATCATTGTAACATAATTCAGAACTCATAAGCTGTAGATATGCAGAGAGGAATATAGGAGGAAAAAGAATTTTGTGCATTTTAGTTTCTATTGGCCATGTACAGGAGCACTAGATTCAATAGAAGAAAGTTTTGATTCCAATCTATGTGTTTGTTATGGTTGTTGGAACCACCTGTTAAATGGTATGTTGTAGGCTTGCTTGCATTCTCTGTGTGCATTCTATTTCAATGCCAATGTGTGTGTGTATGCTCTAGAATTCTATGTTGAATGTTTGAATTCTGGATAAAGGGTGAATGAGTTTCAGTTGTTTCTCTTTCTGAGAACTCCTACAAGGAGTGTAGTGGAGGGTCCGTAAGGAGTGCGTCAATCAGGTTCTGTGTTTTATCTCAGGACCCTCAGAGGAGATTCAAATTGTGTCTTTATAGGCAAAGAGTGCTAGCAGAGCACAAAGTTGTGCAAGGTGTGCGTAGGTCGGGTGGAGTCTTGGATTTTACAAATCCAAGAGAGAAATTGAGAGACTGCTGTTGCAAGGAGTGCACAGAGTCAAAGACCCTAAATAACCATAGGTTATTTGAAATTTTCTGCAAGGAGTGCATGCAGGGACCCTTTTGGAGGCCTTAAGTTTGCAAGTGGAAGCTCAGGAGGGTTAGAACCTCTCAATTGTTCCAAAGGGAGACGAAGGTTGAATTGATTCACAAGAGTTAAGTTCTGGAGGAAGGACGCCAAGTCATTTGGCCAGAAGTCCTTGAGAAGTTGAATTGGACGGTTGAAGTTGAATTGGACGGTTGAATCACTTCAGGAGGAAGTGCCAAGATCCCGTGAACCATTGGATATCTTAGAACAATGAAGAGATTAGGATTGAGTTCCTTTTCAACACCCATAAGCTCAGGAGGAGTAGTGACCATCAGATCCAGATCAACAAGGACCGTTGATCTTGTATGTGAATTCGTGTATTGGAATTCGGGGAATTGAGTGACCAGTGGTTTGGGTCAAGTGTTGTAGATTTTTGATTGGAAAAATAACGATACAGCCAGGACTGTTGGATCGAGGGAGGCACACAACCTTTGATCTCACCGAAGGTACTATTTCGGAGTCGAGGATCCGTAGAGGAAGAAGAACGGCTGTTGGTTTCCTGCTTGAGTCGCGAAAGCTAGAAAATCCATGTGGACAGGTGGCAAGAACTCACCCCGTAAGCAGAGTAAAGCAGATGTGACAGGTGGCGTGCGTCCGTCGCTTTGGGTAGAGTCAACCTTTGTTGATGGATCRTATTTCAGGGATTCGCAAGGGGACGACATGAGAAATTAGCACTCCAACTCGYGAAGTCGCGAGTTGCGAAAGGTGCTTGCATAAGGCTTGGTTGTGGTCCTATAGGAAAAGGGGTTGAAGAGAGGGGCTTACACCTTAGCCCATTTTCATTTCGCATTTTAGCTATTTCCAAGGGACAGGGCATAGTATTCGAAGCACCCCAACTCGCGAGACCCGAAATCCTTTGCAGGCTTAGGCAAGGAGTTTAATTAACCCTTGTTGAGGTTTAGAGAAGATCCTGCACAGATCTCGGCCCGAGGGCAGGAGGTCTGCACCAATTTCTAAGAGGAGAAAGAGGAAGAGATCTCAGATTTTTCTGATTGAAGAATTCGAGAAGTCTAAGCCACCTACATTTGATGGTGAAATAAAGAAAGGAGAGGAAGCCAAAGCATGGCTATTTAGCTTGAAAAATTACTTCCGAGTACATAACTATTCAGACAATACCCATGCAAGGATTGTAGTGTTTAACCTGAATGGAGGGGCTTCCATTTGGTGAGAAGACCTCAAAGAAGTCAAAAGGATAAAGGAAAGCAAATCAATCTGGAAACAGTTTGAGAGATACTTTTGCAAGGCTTACCTATCAAAAAAATATTATGATGAAAAAATAAAGGAATTCTATGAGCTTAAGATGGGGAAACTCACCCTGGAGGCGTATGAAAAACAATTTATGGAACTGTTGAGGAATGTTCCCTACCTCAAGGACGAGAAAGCCATAATCCATTGTTTTCTCAATGGGTTGCTTAGGAGTGAGAATCCGATAGAGGGAATATTTTAAGTGTAGGTCGGTGAATGTAGCAAAGATTTTGACCGTAGGTCATTGATTCAATGGAGAGGTAGAACGATAGCCATCTATCTGCCATAAGTATTGTCCACATCAAAAGAGTGTGGTCATAAATTCATGCCTAACATGGTATGCTAATGGGATAACCAGAGTGATTTTAGAGCATCAAGTGTCACTTACCCATCGGTCGGAAAGACAAGTGGGGTCTACCAAATGGGAGAATTTTGGGCCCAAATCAATCTTAATCGTCCATAGGGGGATTGCAACTTACATATACAAAAGATCATCAAGGAGATGGGTATATTCCTCGATACATTGATTTCGGAGAAGTAAAACTTCTTGAGCCTTTCTATCTACGAACAAATGGCATTGAAAAGGAATATCCTTTGTTACCATATCCTTCGGAAGAGATTGATGATGGCATTGACAAAGAGTCTGAGTGATAGCAATGATGGTTCTGCATGGAGCATAACTTCCTCGTGGAAAAATTTACAGGCACCCTGTGGGTGTAACATGGCTTCCATGTCAGAAGGAAAGTGTGTTGAGGTGTCCCGTGGACACCACATGTCAACAGTATAGAGGCCGAGGGCCGAAGAACCTTGGAAATGCCATAACTTTCAATCTAGAGATCAATTTTGAGCAAAATTGCCACCGTTGGAAAGATCTCAACGAGTAGAACACAATGGCACTGGGGGAAGAAAAGATTTGGGATTAGTTGAGAAAATATAAAAATTCCAACATCCCATCCCTTAAAAGGATACTTAGGGGATTGGGTGTGTTACATCGTGTCCCTCCCAATATCTTAAAATAGACAATTTATATTGCTATGCGCGACTCCAATAACTTGTATGCAATGGCTAGTCAAGTAGAACTGAAAACAAACAACAACTATAATAGCTTCTCTTGGATGACATTATGATGAATTGTAATCAATTAAAATGCAACTTCCACTGGGTTCAATCGTTCTTCACGAATATATTTTATTTTGCAAGTATTATTTTATTTTGCAAGTATTATATTTTTAGGAGTGCAGAAGTGTGGGATTGCAGTGCAATGACTTCCTTGATTTCTCCACATGGTTCCTAAAAAATAGAATAAATGTCCTCTTTGTGGGGATACACATCTGCAGAATGCGAGAGAGTTGAAGATATGGCTTCATGGAATCCAATAGTGTGCAGGTGTGCATATGAGCATTGTGAACATAGAATCTACAAATATATTGGACTCTTGCAAGTGCTTGAGATATCTGTGCAGATTGCACTAGTGCTAGACATATGAATTTGCACACTGCAAAGATAAGGTGATTTCAAAATTCTACGTGAAACATGACAAATTGAAAGTGAAAACGTATCTAATTTGGAGATTTTCGAAAGAAAGGAAGCTTTTTGGTCATCATAGCTCATGTACTCGTTACTGCAGTACAAAATTCTAAATGTAAATCTTGTATCAAATTCTTTTGTGAACACAATAACTATTTAGAATTCCTTAGTCAAAATCCTTTTTACTTACCAATTTTTGAGGTTGTGCGAAGCCCCTTGTTGTGACATTGTCTTCAAATTCCACCTACGTGTATCTTCCGGACATCGGTACTAGCATATGCTTAACAAACTGCTTTTTACGTATAAAGGTATATGAAAAATAAGTATATAAAGTGAACAAAATGCATTTATGCATATGCTTAACTTAAAATATATTGTTAAACATATATATCTTCCCGACAGATACATATACAACACAAAAATATAGTCCACACAGATCTTTAAATTTTTTTAATATAGTCCTATACAAATAATCAAAAGATTAATAATTATTTATTAATTTAATATAATTTAATTAGTATTCCCCACCGAGAAATTTAATTATACATCTTTAGCATAGACATATAGTCCACACATATATAACTTCTACACTCCCGCACAAGTATATCCCTACACAACGAACACTTAGTCTAATAATTATCAATGTTGTCAATAATAGAATATTATTATGCATATGCATATTGTTAATAAAATGATTTTTACGTATATACATATATTAAAAATAAAATTTAATTATTAATTTAATAAACGATAGTTATACATCTCTAGCACAGACACATATTTCACACAGATATAGCTTCCACACCTCTACACAGGTATATTCCCGCATAACAAACACTTAGTAAATAAAATACATAAAAAAATGTAGTGATTTTTGTAGGTGATTGAAATTGGTGTAAATGATAAAAATTGTGGCTAAAGTTATTACATTATTAATAATTAATTTATATAATAAATAAATGAAATATATTTGTCTCTTGTGGCTCCCATAAGATTATCTTGAAGGACCAATCAAAAGACAGAGGAAAAAAATTGATCGCTCGCAACAAAGTTAAACTATGTAAAAAGCCATAAATTTTTGGTCGAGGCACTTTGTATTTGCAATCGTTGTACACCTATCTCGCAATGCACCTAATTTGCATAATAAGGGACCGATTTATTGCAACATGATTCATTTGGATTTGCGACAAAACAAAGGCTATTCAGGAGCAGTGGCAAGTGAATGTCAAGTTTGGCATAAACCAATTGGACTTCTATAATGTAGTGTTCATACATTTCACGTATAGCAAAGTCGATTGAAAAAAACACAAGTATAGAAGATATGAAAATAAACCACCAGTTTTTTCCCCATAGGGTATGCACCACATCTTCTAGAAACAATGTTACTTCAGGTACAATTTGAAGAACGTCCACATGCAAAGTCTCTTTCCAAATTTGAACAATATGACATGGACATCTACTTTTTCGAGACTGTTAAATGACCAATAGTTTATATCAATAATTGGTATTAAAACTATGAATATCACCGATGGAATGCATATCTACATAATACATCGCTACTCATGCACTGCATCTACAAATAACGCAAAGGACTATAGAAATTGTCAATAATCATTACATTGAAAATGATTTTTGATAATGAAAATTTTGAAACATAACACATTTCCACAAAAAATTCATACAACATTTGCAGAGGCATCATATTTAGAAAGAAAGAGTGTCTCGTTCAATTTGGGGATGCTGCACTTTGGCATTTGCAATCGTTCAACACCGTGGATTCTGACAAGCAACCTAATTTGCACGATAACCAAGTCATTTATGGAAGGTAGATTTGGTTGGATTTGTGAAAAAACAGAGGCTATTAAGAAACCGTACTAAGTAAATGTGTGTTTGGAACCGTGGATTATGACAAGAAACCTAATTTGCACGATAACCAAGTCATTTATGGTAGGTAGATTTGATGAGATTCAATTGTAGGACAAGAATGATTAATCTCGCAGCAAAAGGAAAGAATCCAGTGTTGCTTACTTCGAAGGTGTTCAACAAAATGATTCATCTTCCTACTTCAAATAAATCTTTCAAGCTTGTAGAAGCAAACACATTCCTAGCGTCTCAGGCAAGCGGTGCCAATATTTTGAGATAATTCCTGCTACTTTCTACAAATATGTTGAGCAACCTTTCAACAATTGACATAACTTTTCTACACGAGCCATAATGGGACTTTTCATGGCTATTCATGTGTGTAGCTGGGTGATAGTTGACTTTACACATACCCAAGTCAACATTGTATGCATTGTATTTTACCTTCCAGAGGGATGCCATGTTTGATTGGGCATAAGTGATATTAGATGAACTTTGTTTTCAATTGGGAAGTTACTTAAGTGTCCAAAGTTTTTATATGGCCGCATTTATGGTATTCACAATTATTTATTGAAATGTATTTGATACTCTCCCTGTTAAAGTGAATGCAAATACATAGAACGAACCAATCCAATTCTGGCACCTTGTGCTATCTAAACGTCAAGAAAGATTCAATTTTTACATTGTTCAAGATGGTTTTGTTAAACAATTCAGACACATGTTGGTTGGGGCAGATCCTAGGAGAATAACTTAGGAGGTTGAGCAATTTCTAAATGGAAAGGGAATTTGGATTAAATATGAAAACCATACATACATTCAGCTGTATGGTTTCCAAGAAAATCCCCTTCTACTTCCTATGTTTGTCTGTGATATATATTTTGTTGTGGAAGTTTGCTGCCAGTATAAAACCTGGTGCATTACATTTGACAAGAAGAGAAAAAGATAGTTCATTACATTGCCTTTTTGATTTGGGGACACAACGGTAAGGAATATGGCCCATATGAAATAAGTCTAAAAAAAACTTCATGCATTTGATCTAAAAGAAGCACAACCTCTAAGTGGTTTTGACCCCTAGGGTCTATTTTTCCAATACTTAAAATCCATAAGGTACAATAATCTATTCACAAGATTTGATGAGGAAACCAACAAAAATCCCTGCGCAAAATAGGACATCAATGGATGTAGTGAGGAATTTACAATAGAAATAAGCTCAAATACTAAAAATCAAGACAAAGCAAGGCAAAGGGGTAAAATCAACACCAATGTCTAGTCTTCCTCCAATCCCCAAACACGTACGATCTCGTCCTTTGGAAAAAGAATGCAACAACAAAATCTAAACAAAGAAGAGAATAATGGCATGTGTGTTGGAGGTGATGACAGAGAGAAACCAAACCATGTCAATATTGAATGCGTACATGTAGTCTCACAACAAAAAATGAAACATACCCAAAACATAGAAAATTCCTAAGATTCAGGAAGCCCAAGAAGTCCAGGAGGTGTTGATGTTATGCATATTGATAGTACAAAGCTACTCGACTAGGTAGCCTAGAGAATCGCAGAAAGACAGTAGCTTTCACTGGAGATCACAAGAGAAGAACCAATGTTGTTTGAGCAACACTCCTCGATGTTGCAAGAAACTCAATACAACAAGCACCAAAGGGAACTACGCATAGAGAAGGTCAGTATTAAAAACATAAAGGTCGATCACAAATAAAGTGATGATCTGGATGTTTCAGGAGTTGGATCATTTGCGCTCATGAAACTACATCAATACATAGGACATGCTCTTTTGGATTCCATTTCCGAATAGGAGTTACAAACTATTAGATTGAAGAAGAGAATAAGTAAGATTGAGGACGCACTGACTCTGAATCCACTCTTTGAAAATCCATTGACCATACTTCCAACAAAATAGGCTCTTCCAAGTACTCCCGAAACCTCAAAGCTAATAAAACAAGTGCTTCAATTGTTGAATGGAGTCAGAAGCTATGCTTCAATTGTTGAATGGAGTCAGAAGCTATGTTGCTGAAAACATTAACAGAATACTAGACATAATCAAACATGCATGGGAGGTCTGTATTACTCTAAGTAATCTTTCAAAAAGAATTACAAATTTTGTTGAACATTTGCAAAAATATTTGGAGCATGATCAAGCTTATTATCAAAACAAGGTAAGTACTTTCATCACATGAGTCACTAGTACGAATTAATATCAAAGAAGCCATAAACGAATGCCCTCATAAAAGGATAAAAAAATAAAGGTAGGTTGGGAAGTATGAATAAATGTGCTGAAAGGTGCAATGGTTTCTTGTGAAAAGATCCATGAAAGAAGAGGAGATTATACTTTAAAATAACTAGATACTGTTAAAGCACTACATGGCCCAGAGTTTTTGAATAATTCAACCATAATCACCAAAGAAGAGATTGATAGTGAGTTAGCCACAATGAAAACCACATTGGCTAATGAATTTGACAATGTCGGGGAATTTGGTGATGAGGAACTGAAATAGTGGCTTGTTACATTTGTCAATAAAAAAGAATACCACTTGTTAGTCATCGACCAAGTCCAGCTTGAATGTAATGAAGTGGAGGAGCATATTTTCTCTTTTCGAGTTAAGAAAGAAATAAACATTGGGCCAATCAAAGGCTATATTGATGACTGGATCAAGAATGCCATGGAACATATTGTCATCCCAGAATAATCACAAGAGACATTTCAACAATAGTACGACTAAACAACTCCTATAAATCCACATGCATATGTACAACAGACAAACTAGACCAACAAAAAACTTCCTTCTTGGTAAGTACTTAAGCAGGCATTTCATTTGCTTTTGCTCTTCGTTTATTTCATCACTTTGTAATGTCCCAAAATTGCTTGTTCTATGTTTTTTGAAAACCTAACAACCATTTCTAACTATGTCTCTTTCTTTGTTCCAGGTCTTTATTCTATTTTGTGGTTTGCAAGAGCCCCAATCCTAGTCCGTTTGGACAAATGCTTTCACTTTTTACAGATCTTATTTAAAATACAATTGTATATTTTTTGAACTTCCTTAAGAATTGTTTTGGCATTTACAAAGATCATTGAAAAATAAATTGTATAATTTTTTGACTTTGCTAAGGTACCTCTTTGGCATAAACAACTGTTGATTTTCTAGACTTTTACTCTTAGACTGAATTTCCATGCGCATGTTCACTCTCTATCATTTTTCAATGAAATATCATGTTCTATGCATATGTAGCCATTGTCTTTCATTCAACCAACTGATCTTTTGACCTCTATTCTATGGTCAATATATTTTGTATAATATTGTAAATACTCTATAAAGTAGTGCCAAGTTGCTTCTTAGACCTTTCTTTCCTTGTTTATATCTATTTTTTCATATTTTCATTCTTCTTTAAAAACATGCATTAGCTTTTTATTATTAATATTTTTAATTGATATGTACTTCATTACTAACAATTTAATGAACATTTAACTTTCTTTATATATATATATATATTTTATCTTCTTCTTAACATTTTTAACTGACATGTGCTTCATTACTAACAATTTAACAGACATTTAACTTTCTTTATCTATATTATCTTTTATCTTATCTATATTGGCTTAACCAACGTGGTCCATTGTCAGCTATTGCTTTAATAATAAACATGATCAGAATTTATGGTTCTATATTTGATTGTTTTAAGTTCAAAGTCTTTTTCATTTTTCAATGAAATAACTTGTTTTGTGCATATGTAGCAATTATGGACTTTCATTCTGCGAATTGATATTTTGGTGTCTATGCAATGATTAGAAAAATTTGTATCATATTGTAAAAAATGAATAACAAAGTGCTAGGTCCTTTCTCATGACTTTCTTTCCTTGTATATTCTTACTTAACTGCGCTGCTCCATAAGCAAGTTTTGTTTTAATTCTGACCATGACTAGAATTTCCAGTTCTTGATTTAATTTTTTCAAGTTCGAAGTTTCAAAATTCCTCTGCTTTTGGACTGTCCATCTATTTCGTTATATGCAAATGGACTTGTATGTGCTTTGGTGAAAGAAGCAGGTGTATTGGTAACTAAATTGTGATATACAATTATCAATTTCAACATTGTGCACAAGGAACCTTTGTCGTCCGAGAAACTCTACCCTATTTGCTTTCTGCGAAACCTAAGTCGTGCACACTTTACATTATTTACCACACATCGTAACATCTACACACTTTGCATTGTTGCCTCCACAACTCCACTTCGATACATGTTACATTGCTTCCTCTGTATCTTTACCTCTAAATACTTCCTTTTACTAAGTTCTATACCAGATGTTTTTAGTTGTTTTTTTTTATAATAAACATTGTTACTTGAAATAAATTCAATTCAAAAATATTTTTTAAGATAAACATATGCATAGAAGCATTTTGTTTATTTTATATACCTATTTTTTATAATAAACATTGTTACTTAAAATAAATACAAGTATCCATAGTGACTGCTAGAAACTTCGAAAATGAGATTGCCATAAATCAATCAGTTATCATGCAAATTACATCGCTAGCCATAATTATTAGTATTGAACTATTGGAAGCACAGGGTTCAAACTAGATTCTGTTGGCTGTATGACACATATGCATGTGTCATACATATGGTTGAAGATATATATCTGCCAAACATATGATATATGTAGATGCCTAGAACATATGGTTGTGTGGATGATATGTGTATGTTGAAGATATATATCTACCAAAGATATATACATCGAACACTTCACTTATTTACAAAGTTTTCTTCGACATTGAACAATTTACCTTTCTTCCTAATTTTTACAAAATTTTATGCAAAATTTTTTCACTGCAAAGACTTCAAAATGTTTAAAAACGAAATTGGCATAAATGAGTTAATTATCAATCAAATTACATTGTTGGTCAGAATCTGTGCAATGGAACTAATGGACGCACAGAGTTGGGAAGTGTGGGAGTGTAAGAGGATAGCTGTTATGAATTATTTACACAAGGATTCAAATTACACTAGAGCTTTCTTGTGTAGAGCATATCGCTGTGTGGATGTGAAGAGGATATATTTGTCGGGACGATGTCTCTGCGCAACAAATATATGTCCGATAGATATATATGTTTAACAATATATTTTTAGTTAAGCATATGCATAAAATCATTTTGTGAACTATTAAAAGTGCAAAGTTGTGAAGTGCAGGAGTGGGAGATGATGAGTGATATCAATTATTTGCATAAGGCTTCAAATTAGAGCAAGTCTTGGCTGTGCGAAGGATATTCTTGTGTGGACTTGTAGGGGATATGCCTTGCTTTCAGTAATTCTAATGTGCACATACTTTGCAAAGAAACATTTTGTTTACTTTATATAGCTATTTTTTTATAATAAACATTGTCACTTAAAATAAATACAAGTATCCAGAATGAATGCTACGAACTTAGAAAATGAGATTGCCATAAATCAATTAGTTATCATGCAAGTTACATCGATGGTTAGAATCAAAACTATTGAACTATTGGAAATACGAAGTTGCAAACTGCGGGAAAGCAGGAGGATGGGCGGTATGAATCAATAACACAAGGGTTCAAGCTAGATTATGTTGGCTGTATGACACATATGCTAGTGCGCACGTCCAGAACATATGCTTGTGTGGACAAGATGTGTGTGTCGAATATATATCTATGCCGAAGATATATATGTCGAACACTTCACTTATTTACAAATTTTTCTTCGACATTGAACAATTTACCTTTTTTCCTATTTTTTTTCAAAATTTTATGCAAAATGTTTTCACTACAGAGACTTCAAAATGTTTAAAAATGAAATTGCGATAAATGAGTTGGTTATCAAGAAAATTACATTATTGATCTAAATCTTTGCAATGGAACTATTGGACGTGTGGAGTTGCGAAGTGCGAGAGTGCAGGAGGATGACTGTTATGAATTATCCACACAAGGGTTCAAATTACACTAGAGATTTCTTGTGCAGAGGATATTCTTGTGCAGACAAATATATTCTGTGCCCAACAAATATTTGTTCGGTAGATATATATGTCTAACAATAGTTTTTTAGTTAATCATATGCATAAAATAATTTTGTGAACTATTAAATGTGCAGAGTTGCAAAGTGCAGGAGTGTGTGAGGACGAGTGATATCAATTCACTGCACAAGGCTTGAAATTAGTCTAATTCTTGGCTGTGCGAAGGATATGCCTGTGTAGATTCCTAGGGGATATTCCTATAGAGATGTCTAGCGGATATGCCTTGCTTTCCACAATTCTATTGTGCACACACTTTGCATTGGTTCTTGCGGATCCTAATCACCAAACACTTTACATTATTTCCCATGTATGCTAACCTCCCCATTGGACATTTCACTTATTAGTCTGTGCCACAAGCCTGGGACTATAGCAATCAGTTTTGTGTTGACCGCGATTTTGTTTTTGCGTTGACAAAAAGTTTCTTTCTTTTTTACATAGTTTAACTTTGTTACAAGCGATCAATTTATTGTTCATGGCTTCTAATTGGTCCTTCAAAACAATATCTTATTGTGGGGCCAACACCTAGAATTTAATAGGAAATTTAATTCCACACATTTAATGAATGATTGGAACATGTGCATGGACAATTTCGGAACTAGTGCATGTACGAGTGCAGAATGGATACATGTACGAGTCTCAAAGTGGTGCATATACGAGTCTCAAAGTTATGATACCATCTCAGTTTCCAAAGCTTGTTGTTGTGTCAGTTGGTAATTAGGGAAATTTAAATCCATAGGCTAGACTATTTGTTCGTTTTTATTGTTGATTTTTTTTATATTTGTAAAATTATATATATATATATATATATATATATACAATTCACTTTTGATTCTTCATTACTCTATTAAAAAAAAATTAAAAATCATTTTTACACCAACCAATAGACATACCTTTGTGGGGATATACTTGTGAAGAGATAAACCTGTGCAAAGGTGCATAGGCTATATCTGTGCAGACTATATGTCTGTGCTCAAGCTGTATACTTAAATTTATTGCTGGTTTTTTATATATCTATTAAAAAATAAAAAAATAGTTTTTATACCAACTAATAGACATACATGTACAAACTGTATGTCTATGTTGAAGATGTATAATCATCTTTTATTAAATTAATTGTTAAATTTTATTTTTAATATACATATATACGTAAAAAACATTTTGTTAAGTATGTGCATATGCATAACAATATTCAAGTATTGATAACGTTGACAACTATTGGGCTAGGTGTTTGTTGTGCAAGGATATACTTATGCATATGTGCATACACTTTGCATTGAGTCTCGTCCATCCTAGTCTCCAAATATTTTACATTGCTTCTTGCATATGCTAACGTCCCATTGAATACTTCACTTATTTACATTGCTTAGAGCATATGCTAACCTCCCCATTGAACACTTCACTTATTTATTTATCGAGTTTTACTCCACATTGAACACTTTATCTTTTTGCTTATTTTTACAAAGTTTTATGCTAAATGTTTTTACGCCAAACACTTTACATTTCTTCCCACATATGCTAACCTCCCCATTGAACATTTCACTTATTAGTCTTGGTTGCGCCTGGGAATATAACAATCGGTTTTTGCGTTGACAAGAAATTTCATTATTTTTTCCATAGTTCAATTTTGTTGCAAGCGATTCAATTTTTTCCTTGGATTCTGATTGGTCCTTCAAAATAACATCCTATTGCTAGGTCGGTGGCGGAAATTTAATAAGATATTCAATTATGCAGTTGTAGCGCATGGTTGGAACGAGTTCATGTATGGGTGCATGTATGAGAATTTAATAAGAAAATTAATTATGCAACTGTAGTGGTTGTTGCATGTACGAGTCTCAAAGTTACGATGTATGGGTACATAACCATTGTTGTGCAGGGATATACCTATGCGGAGGTCCAGACAAATCGTGAAAACAAAAGTATCTTCACATAAACAACAACACATTGCACATTGCAATATTAAATAATTCATAAATAAATGATTATTTGGTATTAAATAACTAATAAATAATATTAAATAATGTTAAATAATTAATAATTAATTAATTATAATTTAATAAATTATACATTGCTTTTTAATAAATAATACCATACTTATGCAGGGATATACTTGTGCGAATGTGCAAACAAATCGTCGAAGAAAAAGTCTTCGCACATAAGCAACAACGCATTGCACATAAGAGACTTTAATTATCAACTTAATTATGCAACTGTAGCAGATGGTGCATGTACGGGTGCATGTATAAGTTTAAGTTGCACATTTCATATTGCGCATTAATAAATAATTATTAATCTTTTAATTATTTGTATAGGACTATATTAAAAAAAAATTAAAATCGTTTTTACACCAACTAACAAACATACCTGTGTGGAAGTGCAAAGGTGCAAAACCTTTATGCGTGCAGACTATATGTCTGTGCTGAAGATGTATTTTATTTACTAACTATTCAATGTACAGAGATATACCTGTGCAGAGTGCGGAAGCTATGTCTGTGCAGACTATATGTTTGTGTTGAAGGTGTATAATTAACTTTTATTAAATTAATAATTATTTTTTTATTTTTAATATAGGTATATACGTAAAAAACATTTTGTTTAGCGTATGCATATTTTTCTAAGTTTTACTCCACATTGTACACTTTACCTTTTTGCTTATTTTTACAAAGTTTTATGCTAAATGTTTTTACTCCAAACACTTTACATTGCTTTCCGCATATGATAACCTCCCCATTGAACATTTCGCTTATTTATTTACTAAGTTGTACTCCACATTGAACAATTTTATTTTTTGCTTGTTTTTACAAAGTTTTATGCTAACTGTTTTTACTTTATTCTTATCATTATCCTCTTTGCATATACAATAATTCTATTCTTATTTATTATTTGAATTATCTTTTCCCAAAGACTATTCATTATCTATTCATCTAGTTATATTAAGTTTCATTTTTCAGCATATATTTCCCACTCGACAACATATATTTCCCAATCGGCAGAGATTGCGCTGCCATGCATCCCTTGTTCAATCATGTGAAAAGGGTTATACATATAAACCTATGATTACAATTATGGTATCTATCCATCATATTTCATATATAATGTTATGTTTTTAGTTGATTGGTATATTTTTTCACAGCAAATTAGGGTTATGTTTGTTTGAGCACGTGGTTTAAAGGGTCTCCATATGTTAGATTTTTTTCCCATGTGTGTTGTTTCATTGAGGTTTTGTTTGTTTGGATTTATTTAATCCATTTTCTTCCTTGTCATTAATGGTTTCTTAACAACAAGGTAGGTGATGGTTTTTTCTTTGTGTCAAGAAAGATGGTTGACCAGGTTACAACTTGAACTGAACTAAGTATGGCTTAAGGTTACAAATTCCATGAGGTTGTTAGGGAAATGTGTAACGATCATTCTTCCTACTATGTAATAGGGGAACATGGTTGATCTGTGGTCTTTGCTCTAGTTTGTCGACGTGATCTCAGGTTAAACTATATTTGGTTTCCTCCTTGAATCCACAACTATTTAGGGTAAAAGGTGCGAGGGTTTTCTTCACACTTTATTGGTAGACAAGGAGATCATAATGGCTTGGATTTTCATGGTTATACCCCTCTATTCATGATTTGTGTGTAGGTAATATTTTCTCTTTTCTTTTATTTATTGATATTATCATCCTAGGTTTCTTTTGTCAGTGCTAAGTCCTCATTTGTTGCAGGTCTCACACAAGGTAAGTTTAATGTGTAGTGGTGACAAGGGTGAAGGATAATCAACCTCTCTCTAAATTATTCTGGCATGTTGTTCTACAATAACTTCATGGATTCTTGATGCTCATAAATAAAGTTTTTCTTTTGGGTTCAAGTAGATAGGGAGATTGACCTTAGGGTAAAAGGGTAGGCTAGGGTTACTTTGGTTGATCTGAGGTAAAAATAAAGGGTTTTCCCCAACAATGTACAGGTTAAAGATCTCTCTCTCTCTCTCNTAGGGTAAAAGGTGCGAGGGTTTTCTTCACACTTTATTGGTAGACAAGGAGATCATAATGGCTTGGATTTTCATGGTTATACCCCTCTATTCATGATTTGTGTGTAGGTAATATTTTCTCTTTTCTTTTATTTATTGATATTAGCATCCTAGGTTTCTTTTGTCAGTGCTAAGTCCTCATTTGTTGCAGGTCTCACACAAGGTAAGTTTAATGTGTAGTGGTGACAAGGGTGAAGGATAATCAACCTCTCTCT
>SNQJ01S0006068.1:102280-113297 GCA_010110895.2 Picea sitchensis
AACATTAATATGATTTAGTGTACCTGATGACTCCACTACTGTGGATTGATGTTCAGCCTGGCGGTTGTTAACCGCTGCGTAAATCTTGTGGTTGCTACTTGATCTTCCCATTGGTGCCTTTCCTTCTCTATGCATAAAACCTTGTTGTAACTCCAGGAAGTCCCTCTGGTAATGGGGTCCTTTGCACCTCCAACAGGTAATATGAGATGGAACCGGCGCACTGTTATGTGACGGTCCCTAAAATGAGTTCCTCCCCCTGGAACCCCTGCCCCTACTAGCTGTTCCCTGCGATTGTCGTGGGCCTGTCTGTACCGTTGGCGATGAATGAGACGCGGCACTAGCTGCCATTGAAATCCCTGCAGTTAATGTCCTTTGTATGCCTCGGTTACCATAAGGTAGTGGACTTGAGCCCCCTCCCCCTGAAAATGTCCTTGGGTTCTTTCCTACGAATCCTGGGCGATGCAGAAATGTCGATCTTGCACCCCCTGTTAAGTTCATGTGCTCTTCTACGTAACGCGCACTTTCTACCGCCTCTGCTACTGAAGACGGCTTCCACATCCTTACCATAGCTCTTATCTTAGGGTTTAGTCCATAAACGAAGTGATCAGCCTGTTGTTGGTCGGTATCCATATACGACACATATTTGACAAGTTCCATAAATCTGATCTCATATTCTTCTACAGTTCTATTCCCTTGTATTAAGGCATGAAATGCCCCTACCTGTTGTTCCTCGTAGTATGCTGGTAGATATTTCCTTCGGAAACTCACCTCGAAAAGTTCCCAAGATACGGTGTATGGGGTAAGGTGTAGTTGTCTTTCTAAGTTTCCCCACCAGTTCAAGGCGTTGTCCCTTAACTGGAAAATTGCAATCTTGGCCTTTGAATTGGACGTATAATCCCTTAAGGAAAAACACCTTGTCATGCCTTCCAACCATGCTTCAGCGCGTTCACTGGCATGACCTCTGGCAAACTCCAGAAGTTTGATCTTCTGTAACTCTCGTGTGATGTCTCCGGGTGGAAGTTCTCCCCTTGAGTTCCTTGAGGCTTCTAGATTACCGGTTCCAGATGGTGAGGGTTCCACTTCAGCCCCCACTGGTTGGCACCCCTTTAAGGTCTCGTTAATGGCTTCCAACGAGCGTAGTATGAGGGCTAGTTCGGGCGGTGGTGGTGGTGGCGGTAGTGGTGTCGGTGGTGGTGATGGTGTGGGTGACGTCGGTGGTGCTCGTGACGATGCTCCCCTGCCTCGACCCCTTCGAGTCCTTTCCATCCTGTATGACTTAACCTGCATCACCCCCAAAGTTCTCTGGGTGAGTTCAAGGACATTTCAAATGGGTGCTACTTAAACTTAGAAAGAGGGTTGGGCATACGTTTTCTTTACTTGTCTGTAAACAGACATTACTCCATCAGGGGAATTAGCTCAGTTTGGGTCAGGTTTAAGCATCTAAGCTTGGTTTGTTCGTTCTTGCAAAAAGAATTATTGGTTCCCTCGCCCTGTGACTACATTAGTCTTGTGCTTTACTCGTCACTTCCTAGTGCATGCGCCACCAGTCTAAGTCTTAATCATCATTAAATATCTTTAAGGTAGACTAATCTTACACTTAATTAATTGACTAATTTTAAAAGAATATTATTATACTATTTTAATTTAGAAGAAATAAATAATAAAAATTATCTTGACCTTATATATATATACATATTATTTATACTAATTTATTTAATTTAATTTAAATTATTTTAACATTTTGACTATATAAAAAATGATTAACGTCCTCACAAGGGTTCGGGCACGCATGGGTTCCACGTTCTCGTCTGGCTTTCATAAGCTCCCTCGTATCCCAATTTCTACACCTGTCAACCTTTCAATGCTCCACGTGTTTTCCTCTGTCCCACTTTCTCCCTTGTTGGGTCTTTCCTCGCATTAGTCTTGTTCACCACAGCTCTGCCTCTGCTCTGCTCTGAGGTTTTCAGAATTCTCCCACCATGGTTCACCTTCACTACGTAGTTCAGAGCACTTTACCAATTTGTCTTGCAGAAACAGAGTATTTTGATATGGCCCCTGATAAGATTCAGGGCCTGGAGTCCAGTCTCCTTGAATCTCTGGGAACCAGTCCCTTGTCTGTACATTTTGTGGAGCTCGCCCTCAGCTACAGTAAGAGGTACGATTCATTCCGCCTGTGGTGCATAGTTTCAGTACCTTCATGAAGAACGCGGGGTTATTCATATCAAAAATTTGCATAGACCTTCCTTACGCAGTGGTAATAAATGGTGATTTCTTCTTTCGAACTAAATTCATTCACCTATGTAAACTTATAGATATAAGTGTATATATATTGTTATATGTGTATACAGGATTTTTTTTCATCCTCATCAACCGAGCCGAGCAACTCTGCAAATTTCCCTTGGTGTCACCGATCAATATTCGACCCTCGGGTCTTCCTATTTCTTCATGTTTTCTTCCCTGGGACTGCACCCAAATTCCCTTTAGGAATCCTGTTATCGGGCTTCGGGGTTTCATATTCCCCAATATCGAGAATTCTTGTTCCCTCAAATTCCCGATACGACATTTTATGTGCTAGCCCTTCGGGCTAGACACCCATCTCATATGACCGGCGTCCCATGTGACCCTAGCCCTATCTTTCATCGGATTTTCGGGGTTCTCAATGTCGAGCCTCACAAGTCCTTAGGACTCGCGATTCTCCGATCCCCGATTTGCTCCTAGCGCTTTAGCTCCCCAAGCTAGCCCGTGGTCCACGTGACCTTTCCTCATGACCGCAGTCTTGTCCTTATTGGGTTTTAGGTTTCACGATTTTCTTTGTTACGAACCCCTGCCCTCGCAGTTTCCCGACTGTCGATTTACCGATGCGGTACCCTGTGCATTAGCCCTTCGGCTAAGCCCTTTTGGCCCATATGGCCACTATATCCCAGGGCCACGACCTTATCCCACATCAGAGTTTTGGATATCGCAATACTACATTGCATGAATACCGTGTCCACGGAATTCCCGATATCCCGATACCCGATGCGCCTATTCCTTGCGTTCGCCCCGTTTTGGCTATGCCGAGGTCCATGTGACTTGCACCCATCTGATTACGGTCTTATCCTCATCGGGATTCGAGATTTCGCAATTCTTACTGTCATGAACCGCTCGTCCACGGAATCCCCAACTCTCGATCCCCGATGGTACACATCATTGACCTCGCGGGAGTTGACGTTTGACACCTGTCCTCACTTAAATGCTATGGTTGTGGGGCCCGTCGCGTTTCAGGATTTCGCGACTTCTCCGGTCGTGATTCCTTTGTATGTAGGAAACCCGAAATTCCGAACCCCGAGCTCTTTCAGATCCTTGGACACACGTCCCTCGAATCAACGGTTATTGTGGTGTCGAGAAATCGCAAATCGCGATTTCGTTGCGCGTGTGTTTCACTACCCCAGAACTCCCGATATCCCGAACTCTGAACTATCCAGGATCTCTCACCACGCATCCTCATTGATGGACGGTCCTAATCGCCCCTCGCTATTTCGGGGTTTCGGACTTCGCGGTTTAGAAATGCAAAGGTTTCGTGTCCACGAAATCCTCGATACGCCGATTCCCGATTTTCTGATGGGTTCTTGATGGTTGTCACCTGTCCCACAGATGGACGGCTCTGATTGTATCGGGATTTTCCCATGGATTTCCCGACTCTTCCTGGATGACAGACACCTGTCATCCTTTCGACTCTAGTGGTCCCATAACGCTTACGTCATCATCGGGATATCATGGGTCGTGATTCCCGGCGACGCTGTTTCCTTATCTTCGAAAACCCCGATTTCCCGATCCACGACTCTACGGGATCGTCTGACACGCGTCCTCACAAAATGGACGGTCTAGATCTGATCAGGAAATCGCGTATCACGATTTCAACATGCAACGGTTCTACACTCCTAATATTTCCGATAATAAAATCCCAACGCCTCCATAAGACACTGACACGTGTCCTGCCAAGATCAATGACCAGGATCCGTTCTCGGGATTTCGAGAACCACGCGGTCTTGATTCTCAGACTTACAAAACCTCGATGGCTCAGGTTTCTCGATGACTCTTCCGGGACTCCTCCTATGCACGGTGGGGCTTAAACCCCGTTCAACTTTTCTAGATCTGATGGCTGACGGGATTTCGCCCGAGATCTGACAGCGCAGATCCGTTCTCCTGCGTAATAGACAACTCTCCTTGGCACGGTTAAAATTTATATTGGTATATTGTTCTAGAGATTTTGCATTATTTAAAATTTTTCCCACTTCAAGCCTTCGACAGAAGCTTTCCCTCAACATTTCCATCGATTTCAGGTGTCTATTCTACCTGAAACTTCATTGTCAAGTATTGCCCAAAATAAAATTAGTTATCATCTTTGTTTTTCGCGCTTAATAGCTTTATTTAGGTTGTTTTAAGGATAGTCATTTCATGGGAAGTGAACCTTCAAATTATCCGGTCTACCGCCACTTAATTTAAAAGGCGTTCCATTGAATATTCAAACCAGGACTGTAGTAACCATACATAATCCCTTTACAGGATATTGCCTAAAGCAGTTGCTTGTGATACATCTCATGAGATCATTTGGTTGGATAATGAAGGGATACTACCTGAGTATATTTTCGGGTACTGTATCAGTCCTGTTTGGTCAAGCTAAATGTTGCCCGACACAATTTATTAAGACACAAATAATCATGTGTTTCTTACAGGCTAAGCGTGGCTGGAGTTAATCGTTTGGGATTTTGGCCCTTAGGCCCAGATTTCGAACTAAGACGCTCTAATACCATATGTAATGCCCATATATTTTTAAACATCATTAAATCTCATAAACATTTTATGAAATAAACTAAAACAATAACTTTCAAGCATAATATTGATTTTTATAACAGAAACTTCAGTAGCTTATATCTATCATTAAATACTGAATTCATGGAAGAAAGAAATAAATACATAACTTGACAAAGTACTTGGTTCTGATGGTAATTTATGTTGCCTGCTACCTTTCTGCCTTGCTGCACAGTCCAGTCCTGCCACAGACACAGAAAATAACTACCCAAAACTAATATCCACCCTGCCAACTAGGAGAACGACCTAGCTCCAGGATATCTACAGATATCCTGGGCCCCGTGCCCAAAACCTCCAACAAATCGGTGCGTCCCTGATCAATATGTCACAGCCAGTAAATCTCATGCCTCAGTCTGAGCACACATGTCACAGTAAAGCTCTCGGCTCTCTGCAGATAGCAAAACAGTTCTCCACGACCATCCCCCCCTGACGAATGGTGCGCACATCCCCGTCTTTCCCCCCCTTATTCCTCCCGACCGACTCACGCCTTTACTTCACAACCACCCTCGTCCCCCTCCATACTCCTTCCATTAATATTTTATCTCCTCGGGACTATCAGGCTCCCTCTCTTCATATGCAACCCTTTTTTTTTAACATTTTCCATTGATCTTTTAAATTTATTTCTCAGGTCATTAAATGTGATCTGTAGTTAGAGTATTACTTAAGTAATCACACTTATTTTCTTTAATTAATTTTTCTTTATAATCTTTAAGTATTCATTTAACTAGGGTCGTTACACTCGGATAGGAATTTTCAGAGTTGCAGCTTCGAGAACTCTAGCTGCAACAAGTCCACTGGACTTTCTTCATTCCATGCCTTCATCAATGAACTCGATTTCCTTCTAGTGTTATTTTTCATGAGCTTCCAAATTCAATAGAAAACATCTCATATGTATTATAAAAATACAGTTGTCATGAGATATTGTTATAATAATTTCAATCATAAATGTCAAATATGTTTTATACAGGAAAACAAAATTTTCCAAGCATGAGCTTTCTACTCATAATGTTTGGCTTCTATGACTGTAGATATCAGTCTTCCATATCCGATACCATCCTACCTGCAATTTCTTCAATTTACATTCAGCCAAAACAATTTGTGAGTAATTTATTAAATTATAATTTTCAAAAATGTTTCATATAGGAAAAACAAAACTTAGAGACATGAGTTTAGTCTCATAATAATTTACCTCTTGCAACAATAGGCATTTGTATTCTTTATGGAATTGCAACACTGTCATATTCAAGACACTTTCTTCCTACAATTTCAACATTCCTCAACCCAAAAAGTTGTCAATATATGAGGTACAACCTATATATATATATATATATATAAATTGTTAACATTTTTTCTTACCTCAAAAATGTTAACAAGCCATTCTCAAGTAGCAATAATAGATCTAAGGAAATCCTAGATCTAATACATTCATATGTTTGCGGTCTGATGCGAGTCAAATATCTAGGAGGTTCCCTTTATTATGTAACCTTCATAGATGATTACTCAAGAAATAATTTATTATATCTCTTGAAGACAAAGAATGAAGTTTTCAGTAAGTTTCAAGAATTCAAAGCAAAAATAGAAAACCTCAAAAGAAATAAAATCAAGACTTTGAGAATAGATAATGGAGGAGAATACATATCCAAGGAATTTTCATCCTTTTGCAAATCAACAGGGATTAGGAGGGAGCTAACTATTTCTCATAATCCTCAACAAAATGGTGTAGCATAAAGGAAGAATAGATCCATTTAAGAATCCATGAAGGAACTAATGAATGATCAAGGTTTATCCATGTATTTATGGGGAGAAGTAGCCATGACAACAATATATCTTATGAACAGAAGTCCCTATGTCATAATGAAGGATATGACTCCAGAAGAAGCCTTCTCAAGAAATAAACCCAATGTGGAAAACTTAATAATATTGGGTTCCCTATTTACATTCATATCCTGAAGGATAAAACAAAGAAACTAGAACCCTCAGGAAACAAGGGAATATTTGTTGGATATAGTGAATAATCCAAAGCATACAAAATATGTATTCCAGACAAACATAAGATTGAATTCAACAGATACATAACCTTCAATGAGAAAATCGCCTTCAAGAAATATATATTAGAATCCATGGAAGAAGAAGAATATGAACAACTCAATGAAGAAATCACATGTCTTCTAGAAAATCATAATGAAGAACTAGAACAACTTAATCATCCGATGAAACAATGTGGACCTATTGAATCAATCAATGTACCCAAAACTAGAAAATTTCCATCCTAGCTTGATGCTACTCTACAAGAAGCATAAAAACTCAAATCCCCAAGTGGCACCTTGAGAGAAAGAAAGAAAACCCAAAAGATTCTGCAGCTATGCAACATGTATGAAACGTCTTATAAATGAATAACCCACAACATTTGAAGGACCAACTCAGAAGAAACATTGGAAATAAGCCATGACAGAAGAACATGAATCTATCATGAAAAATGAAGTATGGTAAATTATGCCTAGACCCAAGGAAAAATCAGTGGTAACTTCAGAATGGGTCTATATCATCAAACATGTAGTAGACAAAAGCATGGAAAAATACAAGGCGAGGTTCGTAGCTAGAGGGTTTTCCCATAAGGAGGGAGAAGATTAGCACGAAACCTTTTCTCCTCTTGCCAGATATACCTCTATTAAAGCTATTATGTCTCTTGTTGCTTCCATTGGATGGAGTCTTCATCAGATGGATGTAAAGAAAACATTTCTCAATGGATCAATTGAAGAAGAAGAATACATTGAACAAAGTCAAGGTTTTGAACTGCATTCCATATACACTCATGTTTTAAGATTAAAGAAAGCCTTGTATGGACTCAAGCAAGCTCCAAGAGATTGGTATGCCATAATTGATAGTTACTTAGTAAGACTTGGATTGTCTAAGAGTCATGCATATCCAAATGTCTACTACTGTTGTTGTATTTTGATGACTTATTATTAGTAGGTGCAGAGTCTCTCACCACCCACTCTAAAATGAATTAACTTATGAGTTCGATATGAAATATCTTGGTCTCATGCACTATTACTTAGGACTAGATGTATGGCAGAAGTGTGGTGAATTCTTCCTTGGACGAGGAAAATATGCAGTGAAGATTCTTCAGAAACTTGGAATGATGGATTGCAATTCCATGGCCATTCCTATGACCACAGACATAATAAAAGTAAGAGACTCAGATTCTGACCTAGTAGACCCATCCCTATACTGAGAATTGATTGGGTCATTCATATATCTAGTGAATACTAAACCATATATTTTCTTCGTTGTAAAAACCTTAAGCAAGTTCCAGGTGGAAGCCAGACACGAGCATTAGATAGTTGCAAATCATATTCCATGTCGACCAATGTTTCTCCCTAGTATGGTATTTTTATTTCAAAATCACTTTCTACCACAAACATGCATGCCTACAAAAGATTAAAGTGGAAAAACTTTGTATCAATTCATCCTCTTCTTCATTGAAGAAAACACTTCATTTTCTATGACTGTTGTGTAGGGTTCCAATCAGTATCATATTCCTCATTGAGATCTAGGTCTCTCCAAGTGATACATTCTTTTTTAGTGGAATTCATAGATTATCCTATTACAAATAAATTTGAAAATAAACATAAAGAAAAAAAATAAAAAATTATATACAATATATATAATTAAATATTAAAAACATACAACTAAAAAATAATATTATCAAGTTAAAGGTGGAAAAAAAAAATGAAAAATATTACAAATAC
The DNA here is from genome assembly GCA_010110895.2 of Picea sitchensis. Taxonomy (NCBI): domain Eukaryota; kingdom Viridiplantae; phylum Streptophyta; class Pinopsida; order Pinales; family Pinaceae; genus Picea; species Picea sitchensis. The sequence continues at coordinate 110,884 of SNQJ01S0006068.1, forward strand.
TAACTCATACAATATGAAAAAGAATCATCCTCTAGTATAACATTATTAGCAATTTAAGGGAAAAAAAAGTGAAAAAAACAAACTCTAGAATTAGAAAAAGAAAACTCTAAAATTTAAAACATATATTATAAATATTAAATATTAACCCATACAATATGGAAAGAGAATTATAAAAAATGATACACATAATAGCTATAACATCAAACAAGAAAAAATATAATATCAAAAGATATCAAACTAAGAGTGGTATGCACATTACAATCTAAGTTACCTAATGTTTATTGTTTGCAATGAAATTATATCCTAATAAATGTTTATGGTTTTCAGAAAAAATATATATATAAATGGAATGTTTTAATAATATAAATATGGTTTTAATTTATATAATAAAGTGATAAAAATAATTAAAAATTTGAAAAAAATATAAATAGAATAAAATTTGGATAAACTTAATATCTAAAAATATTTATAAATAATCTTTTATGTAGTTAATTTAAGTTTGATGAATTAATTTTTATTGAGTTATGGATAACAAGTAAAAGGTTTTGGAGAAAAGTTTGAAATTGGATATCTTTGAGTATGTAAGTTCTATTAGATGTTTGAATGTTTCCAAGCTATAAAGTTCAATAAAACCTCATGTGTATTTTCCCTCATTTCTAAGCTGGTATGACTTTAAGTATTTATCCTACAAGTACATCTCCTCATTTCTACTATTATAACAATATACTTGTTATGATCTCAACATGTTACTTAGGAGAATTGAAGTTTATTCCTTATGATCTCAAAATGTCACTTATGAGAAAAAATGTGCGTACACACTTATAAGATTGAAGTTAACAGAGACTTAACCTTCAATGAGAAGATTGCCTTCATTAAATATATAGAAGAATCAATGGAATAAGAAGAATATGAAGAGTCCAAAGAAGAAAGAACCTGTCTTCCAGAAAGTCAGAATGAAGTACGATAACAACTCAATCATCTGATGCAATCATGTGAACCTATTGAATCAGTCATTGTACCCAAAATTAGAAAATGTCCAAGTTGGCTTGAAGCTACTCTACAAGAAGAAGAAAAACTCAAATCCCCAAGTGGTGCCTTGAGAGAAATTAAAAAAAAAAAAAAAAATATTCTCCAGCTATGAACCATGTATGACAACTCTTATAAATTAAGAACCCACCACATTTGAAGACACAACTCAGAAGAAATAGTGGAAAGAAGCCATGACAAAAGAACACCAATATATCATGAAAAATGATGTATGGGAAATCCTTCCTAGACCCAAGGAAACATTAGTGGTAACTTCAAAATGGATCTATAAGATCAAACATGTATTAGATGGAAGCATGGACAAATACAAGGCAAGGTTCTTAGCTAGAGGGTTCTCCCATAATCAGGGAGAAGATTACGACGAAACCTTTGCTCCTCTTGCCAAATATACCTCTATTAGAGCTATTATATATCTTGTTTCTTCCATGGGATGGAGTCTACATCATATACAACTTTTCTCAATGGAGCAATTGATGTAGAAGTATACATTGAACAAACTCAAGGTTTTGAAGTACATTCCAGACACACACATGTTTGTAGATTAAAGAAAGATTTCTATGGACTCAGGCAAGCTCCATGAGCTTGGTATTCCATAAATGATAGTTACTTAGTAAGACTTGGGTCCTCCAAGAGTCATGCAGATGCAAATCTCTACTACAAATTTGTGAACAATGGACCTCTGATTCTACTGTTGTATGTCGATAACTTATTCTTGACAGGTGCGAAGTCTCTCACCACCTAGTGTAAAAATGAATTAACATCTGAATGTGATATGAAATATCTTAGTCTCATACAGTGGGCCTATAAGTATGGCAGAAGCATGTAGAAGTCTTCCTTGGACAAGGAAATCATGCAGTGAAGATTCTTGAGAAATTTGGAATGATGGATTGCAAATCCATGGCCACTCCTATCACTAGAGACATAAGAAAAGTAAGAGACTCACATTCTGATCCAGTAGACCCATCCCTATACCGACAACTGATTGGGTTGTTGATGTATCTAGTGAATACTCGACCAGATATTTGCTTCGATGTAAAAACCTTAAGCAATTTCTAGGTGGAACCCATACATGAGCATTGGATAGTTGCAAAGCATGTTCCATGTCAACAAATGTTTCTCCCTATCGACCAATGTTTCTCCCTAGTATGGTATTTGTATTTCCAAAGCACTTTCGACCACCAACATGCATGCGTACCAAATCTTTAAGTGGAAAAAACTTTGTATATGTTCATCCTCTTCTTCATTGATTAAAACACTTCATTTTCTATGACTGTTGTGTAGGGGTCTAGTCCGTAGCATATTCCTCATTGAGGTATAGATCTCTCCATGTGAACCATTATTGTTTTCTAGAATTCATAAATTATCCC
>SNQJ01S0006069.1:6175-17062 GCA_010110895.2 Picea sitchensis
TCTATAGAACTACTGGGTGCGAGGAAGATTACATTAACACAACAACAAATGCAATGCTTAGTTGGAGAAGCATTAGTTCTTGTGCTTTAGATTCTGACACAGGACTGTAGAATTGGCAACAACGCTTACATGAGATTCTACTAGAAGATGTGCAAGAATGACGCGTGCAGTAAGATGGGTTGGCACAAAGGTAAGATAACCTCCAAGTTTTTATGGTCAAAATGATTTGGAAGAATTTTTAACAAAGTTTGAGTTAGAAGTTCTGGAAACTCAAAGGTTATTAGTTTTAGATATTGCTTTGAAAGCAACACCTGCACGTTGGTGGGGTACTCACAAAGAAAAGATCCATGATTGGTACCAATGCAAAAGATTACTGCGCATCGGATTTGGCGTAGAACATGAGAATAAATATATGCAGAAATATGATGGAATAGGAGAATCGAGAGAACATATAGACAGATGCATAACCCAATGGAAATTGACACCACCATATGAACAACCACATCACTTCATCCATACATTAGAAGGCATACCGAGAAATTGGTATACAGAATTGGAATTTCGCCAAGAAGAATTGTAAATTGGGAAAATTTGCAGCAGAACTTTGTAATCACATTTGCATTTGAACATAAGAATCCAATGATAAATGTAGCATTGAAGTTGATAAAAGAGATTATCTTTGAAGTTGAAATTGTAACAGATTATCAGAATCATAATTGACAAACAATTAGACTGTGGCTACATTGTTACCACGTCGTAGAAGAAAATCTGTGTGATATTCAGATAACAGAAGTTGAAGGGGAAAGAGAAGTAGAAGGCCCACAGTTACAGTTAGAAGAATTTAAAGCACGATTGAAGATAAAGAAAGTCAATATTGGAACAAAAGAGTATCCAAAAATTGCAAGTATCGGTGACTATTGGGATAACCAGACAGTGGAAAGAATAATAGAGCTACTGCGCGAATATAGTGATCTATTTCCATTAACGTTTTCAGAGATAAATGGGTAGTAGGAGAACCTGGAGAAATGAAAATTCCTCTACGACTAGATTCTAGACCAATAAGACAAAGACCATATACGTTGAATCCAGTATATAAAAAGAAAGTTAAGGCGAAGATTGAGAAAGTGTTAGAGGTTGGTATAATAGAACCTATTGAAGAATCTAAGTGGATTAGCCCTATGGTAGTTCAGGAAAATAAGTAAGGGGGAATAAGGATCTGTGTAAACTTGAAGTTGAATGATGCATGTCTGCATGATCCCTTCCCTACTCCATTTATAGATGAGGTATTGGGAAATGTAGGAGGACAAGGAGCATACTGATTTACTGATGGATTTTCAAGGTATCACCAAATCAGAATAACACCAAAGGATCATCATAAGACTACATTTGCCATAGGGTATGGGTCATATCAATACACAATGATGCCCTTTGGATTGAAGAAAGCCCCTGCTATTTTTTCAAGAGTAGTGGAAGTTGCATTTAAAAATTTTATACAAATTTTTTTGAAGGTTTATCTGGATGACTGGACAATATTTAGCCTATTGAAAGATCATGTTGAAGTTTTAAGATTAATGTTAGACAGGTGTAGACAGTGCCAAATTTCTTTGAACATTAAGAAATGCATATTCAACGCACCATTTGGAATTCTGTTAGGACATGCAGTTTGTAAACAAGGTCTGCTTGTTGACCCTGCAAAGATTGTTGTCATTGTCAATTTACCACCACCTAAGTCAGTGCGCCAATTAAGAGCTACACTAGGTCGTATAGACTACTATAGAAAGTTCATAAAGAGTTATGCACAAATTATTGTGCCCATGGAAAAATTGTTAAAGAAGGATATCAAGTTTCAATGGAATGATGAGTGTCAACAAAGTTTGAACATCTTGAAGGGGAAAATGGTGACAACACCAATTCTGGTGTTCCCATATTGGTCAAAAGAGTTCCATGTTCACGTGGATGCTTCTTCAATAGTACTTGGAGTAGTACTAACACAACCAAGAGAAGGTGACATAGATCACCTAATAGCATTTGCAAGTAGGAAACACTCATATTCATAACAAAATTACAATATAACAGAGAGAGAAGGTTTGGCTATGGTATATGCATTACAAAAATTCAGACAGTATTTATTAGGCCAACATTTTAAAATATTCACAAATCACTCTAATCTCAGATACCTGGTCAACAAGCCAGTGTTGGGGGGGAGAATATGTAGATGGTTGCTATTATTCCAGTTGAAGTAGTAGGGGGAGAATATGTAGTTTGATTTTGAAGTAGTTGTGAAACCTGGAAGATTAAATGCAGGGTCGGATCATCTGTCCAGGATAACTAATGGAGAGGAACCAAGCAGCTTGGAGGACAATTTTCCCGATGCACAATTCTTTTCAGTGAATATTGTTGATGGATACTTTGTTGATATCATTTAATTTTTGAGTACATGATTTTCCCCAAAGGAATACAACACTGCGTAGAAGAAGAATTTAGTGGTTAGAGATGTAGATTACCAACTTATTGTAGGACACTTGTGTAAACTAGGTGTAGATAATATTCTAAGGAGATGTGTCATGGACCATGAATGTCCCATCATCTTGGCAGAAGCACATGAAGGAATAGTTGGAGGACACTATGCAAGAAAAGCCACTGCACAGAAGATATTGCGCGTAGGACTATGGTGGCCTACAATTTTTAAAGATGCAAAGGAGTATTGTCAGAATTATGATGTTTGTTAGAGGGTAGGAAAGCCATCCAGGAGGGATGAGATGCCCTTAAAACCTCAGGTAACTCTTAAAGTGTTTGAAAAATCGGAAATAGACTTTGTAGGACCAATCAATCCACCAGCTAGAAGATCAGGAGTAAGTTACATCATTACAACGACAGAATATTTAACCAGATGGGTTGAAGCAGTAGTAATAAAATATTGCAACACACTTTTTGTTTGAACAAGTAATTACAAGATTTGGATGCCCTAGAATTTTGATGAGTGATCAAGGAATTCATTTTATCAATAGTACCATCCAGGCAATGACTGAAGAATTTGAGATACACCGTCAAAAGAGCACTCAATACCATCCTCATGCTAATGGAACAGTGGAAGCATTTAATAAAATATTGGAGAATGCCTTAACTAAAATTTGCAATGTAAACAAGGATGATTGGGATTTGAAGATACCAATAGTATTATAATCCTATAGAACTACATGCAACAAAATTACAGGGCATACACCTTTCAGATTGGTGTATGGTCAGGAAGCAATAGTCCCTTTAGAATATTTGATACCTAGTCTACGCATTGTATCCATTACAGACATGACATAAAGAGGAGCAACTCAAAAAATATTGTTTCAACTCATGGAATTAGAAGAGGACAGGATTATGGTTGGTTTCCATTAGGAAGTACAGAAAGCCAAAGACAAAGCTTGATATGATAGAAACATTAAGAAGAAAAACTTTAAGGAAGAACATATGGTTCTTCTCTATGACAACAAATATTTACAGCACGCAGGAAAATTTAGGATGCATTGATTCGAGCCATATGAGATAAAATCTATAGTGTATATTGTAGGAGTTAAAAGAAAAATAAGAAAAAAATTGGAAAAGTGAGAAAAATACAAAAAGATCCAGTAGATATATAAGTGGTAGACATGTAGTTAGATGATACAGCATGCATGCAGATAACAATTGGCATGAAAGAACTTGAATACACTGCGTGCCATAGAAATGTGACAATACAGGGAAAACAACACGTCGATACAGGAAGCAACTGGAAAAATAAAAAGCGGTGATTGGAAAAGTGCAATGCGACGGAGAATTTATGGCACAACCTATAAAAGAAGAAAACGTGCATGACAAGACTCATTGCGACTTTGTGCAAATGAGAGCTAAGGAAGAAAACTTAGTGCGAGAAGGTGACTCCGAGATGTTCAATTAAGTTTCAGGGAAATTTTTTCAAGATTTAGTATAATGGCGCCACCAAAGTTCGGAGMTCCTAGTGGAGTCAAAGGAAAACACGAAGTGTCGCGAGGTCTGAACARGACATAGACATTGATGGAGCAAATTCAAATCAGCGGAAAKGAGTGGTGGATGTGGATGCAATTCCATCTCCAGTCATTGAACTGATTAGTCCCACTATTGTAGAAGAGTAGGATCCAACAACAAAAGGAATGGATATCGACCTGTGGAGCGAAACAAAAAACCCTAGCACAGAGCAAAACCCTACGCAACAATTTGGATTAGGAGTATCACAACAACTGGATGAGGAAGATGGTGAACGAAAAGAGTCTGATGAGCCCAGAGAACATGTCGAAGAAGCGCAACACCCCGTAGAAGATCCAACACAACAATCAAAGGAACAAGTGCAGGTTGAGGACGTTACAAACCAACAAAATTCAGACATTGAAGAAGATGAGGATGAGAACCAAGAAGCAAGGCCATCAACAAGAAAGAAGAAGACTAGGGAAAAACATGTTTTTCCAAGAACACCGAGCAAGCAGAAGGAACTAACACTGTCACTACTGCATATACTTGAATGAGACAAAGTAGTTGGTGACATGTTAGGATATGTTAACAAACTGAGGTATGTTGATCATGATGTGGCAGATACAGGGAAGTTTCCTGATTTTGCGTAGCAAGTCTACATCGAAAGCAGAGGATAAGGTCCATCAGGAGACCCCATTCTATACCCAAAACAATGGATTGCATAGCTATATAACACATGAATCATGAACCTGTTGGAAATTCCCCACTTTGGGAGAGGAAAAGATGTTAATGCATGTGTCAAACAACTACGGGTGCTGGTACATGGAGGCATCTCATGGATGGAGAGGCCTGTATCCACATGTGGAGTTAATTGCATAAATCACAAGATTACCAATAGATGAAGCAAAACCAGAGCAATACATGGATGAAAAAACTAAAGAAAAAGCCCTAGAAGATGAGATAAATAACAAATATGGGAATGACAGAGGATCCAAGGGAATGGTCATTAGACAAATAAATGAATCAAAAACTAAGTTCGCAATAAAATTGATAGTATGTAAACTTTTGAGAAAATGTCGCAAGGAGGAAGCCCCTACATGAATAATAGCAACAACCTCGCAGTGCGCAAAGGGGAGTCTGCATAGATGGGCTCCATATCTACTAAATTTGTTTTTGGAGGATTGTAAGGATACGCAGGATCTAGAATCATAATTTCATTATTCACGGTTAATTATATTGATAGCACTGGTCGACGGTGCATTTTACCATAGGCTAGGGAAATGCCGCACAACATAATATACCACATTATGGCACACTTTAGATCCGAAGAAAAGGAAGACAAATTATAGTATTTTTTCCATTCTCTATGATGAGATGCAGTAGAAAATCACAAACACATGGAGAATACCGTCAGAAGTAGTGAGGGAGAATCAAGGAATAACTAACTTTCAGGCCTCAAGACATAACATGTGGATCCAGGCTAAGAGGGATCCTAAGAAGGAATGGCTACAGTTGAGATATTGTGTCACAGGGGAAGAAGTGCAGTGAGCCATGAAGGATTGGCTTGAAGAATGGAACATGCAAGTAATCCCAAAGAAAGTACCAATATGTAAGCAGCAAGTAGAGGTTGGCCCTTCAAAGCAGTCAACTAGCCTAGAAATAAATACAACGAAGGCGACAAAGCGCACAAAAGAAATAATGGGTGGTACAACCACTAGAAAGTCGAGGAAAAAACCATTATCCCAAAGGCTTCAACTCAGGAAAAGGAGCATGTAGTAGAACCAAATGGAGGAACGCATCCTGAGACCAATATTCTTATGTCGGAGGAAATAGGAGGTGGAGATCTCCCAGATATGGATATACCAGTTACAACCGCCAGACAGAGACACTGCCAATAAAAAGAACAATATTGTAGACAACAGGCCAGCGCAAGAAAATGAAGGCACATAAGGAAGTTCCTCAACTTACACACACAGAGTATGATGCAGAGCTAGTAGCAGAGAAAGTGCAGGATCGCACGACGAAAACGTGGTATGATGATGAGAAGCAAAGGGAGGAGATAATCAAGAAATTGATAGAGGTCAAGGATACACTGGAACAGTTGCAACTTACTACAATGCAGCAAAAAGAGCAGGCTCAACAACAAAAACCTTTGAAGGAAAGAGCGGTTCCAGAACAGGAGACAATACAAATCATAGCAATGAGGAGTGAAGATTTCCATATCACCTAATGAATGTTGCAGGTCGATGAGGATACAACACTGAAGCCACTAAAGGACATAGATCATTTGGACTTGGCACTGCCCAAGGTTCCAACTAAGGCGCTGTACAAACTTCAAATAAGTGTCGCGCAGGAAATTCAGTTAAGGGCCCGTGCAGATGCTACGAGCTTACAATTGGCCAACGAAGTAAGTAAGGCACTGGAGATGACATTTAACTAGGTGCAGTTCGAGAGGGAAGAAACAAAGAAGCGCACTGAAAGAATAGAATAGCAAGTTGAAGAAGTGTTTAAAACTATTGCTCACAGTGCACAAGGATAAAATTTACCCACATAGGGTAAAATTGAGAAAATAGCTTAGGCTACACAGACATATAGAAGCCATATTATAGAGTTGACAGAACTCCTAGCACCTAGAACTCCACCAGAAGTAAGAACACAAAGGGAGCATGAGGTTACAGGTCATATGGAAAGCATTGTGTTGATCATCTAAGAAATCACAGCACTGCATAATAAGAGCATGTAGTTATGGAAAAATCTTTAGGAGGATGAGAAATTGCAAGAATTAGACCAAAAATAAGAAGCTCTAAATATTTTGATGCGAGAACTGAAGTAGAAGTAGAAAGCGACGAAAATATCGGATATGTTGAAAAGTGCACAAGAAATGAAGAATTTGCAGGCAAAGTTGAAGACTATACAAGAAGATAAGCAGTCAAGGCAGGTTCAATTAGAACCACTACAGGAAGGCGCATAACAAATGCTCACATAAATTGACGTCGCAAAGCGCCAGATTGAACAAGTTCGCTTGGAGAGTGGGGAACTACTGAAGGAGGACATTAATGCGCAGAATGTGGAGATTATAGAGGAAAAGAGCATGCAAGAAAAATCTCAAGTTGAACAAATTTCAGGTAGGCTCCAGGAGCTAGAGAAGTCATTACAGGAGGCACACACTTCCTGAGTGGCTCAGGACAAGCCACAAGTGAGTGTTGGGGGCCTGCAATAACTGATGAATTTTCTAGATGTGTACTCTCCCCTTTCATCTCATCCGAGGATTTTGATGTTCCTACCTATTTGCGTTTCAACCAAGTTTTTAAATTCTTTAAAATATTCAAAGACATCACTTTTCTTCCTCATAAAATAAACCCAAGTATATTTAGTTCTATCATCAATAAAGATTAGAAAATAATATGCTCCACCAGGTGACCTTGTTTGCATGAGACCACACACATATGTATGCACAAGTTCAACAATATCTCTTTTTCTTTTATCTGTCTATATGAGTATGAAATTCTTCTCTATACTCCTTACCTACTGCATACCCTTCACATGCAGTATGCTCATTCTTAAGCAATGGAACTCCCTCCATCATTCCTTGTTTTTGAACTAGTAACAAATCATTATAATTAAGATGACCATACCTTTGATGCCATAACACTTCTCTTGACATCGTTGTAGATGCCAATGCTGGATGACCCTTCCTTGTCACATCAAGCTTGTATAGTCCTCCAATTCTGACTCCTATTGCAATAATCTTATAATGATCTTCACAACACAATGTGACTTAACAAACTCAACCTTCAAATCTTGATCTGCTATGGTGAAAATTGAGATTAAGTTCTTTTATATACTAGGAACATACATTACATTTTGAATTTGCTTAACACAACCATTTGGCAAGGTCACATATACATCACCATACCCTTTGATTTGATGGAATCTATCATCCCCTAGATAAATGTTAGCACCATTATTTGTTTCATGATAATTTTCAAACCAGTCCTTATTACATGACATGTGAATGGAGGCACTGGAATCAATAAACCAAGCATTTGAATCATCTATTTCTGCTGACAAGGCAACATATGAAATAGATAATCTAAGATTTTGGAAGTCATCATTTAGTGTTTCTCACCTATCAACAAAGTGACCAATATGTCTTCTATTTCAAAGTTATTTTTCAATCAATCTCTAGAATAATGTCCAAACTTGCCACATTAAAAACATGCATCATTCCTCTTAACATTAGCATCAGTCTTTGGTGGTGTCATACCTTGATGTTGTTTTACATGAGGTGGCTTACCTCCCTTATTTATTTCCCATGGCTTTCCTCTGTATGGTTGTTTCCCTTTTGCCAACAATGCCAAATCTGAATTCTGAGACCTTCAACTAAGATTTTTTCTTCATTCCTCCTCTTGCATAAGAATACCAGCCAGTTCTCCAAATGTAGGAGTTTTTTCTCAAACTGCAATACCTATAATAAACATCTGATATTCCTCTAACATGCCATTCAATGTTTCTGTGCTTAAGATCTTTTCACCTAGTTTGTCTTTCAATTATTTAATTCTAAAAATAAAATTAATAACATTTTCATTCTCCTCCATCTTAATTGAAAGCAATTTACTTTATAAGAACAAAAAACTTATAAAAAACTCTTTTGTCTTTATAAAAACACAAAAAAAAACTCTTTGTATTCACTGTTTCATACAAACCTTTAAGAGTATCCCATGTCTCCTTGAATGTCTTGCACTCTTTGATGTGTGAAACAATATTCTCCTTGAATGTCTTGCAGTCTTTAATATGTGAAACAATATTGTTCTTTAATAGGTGAAACAATATTGTTCTTCACAAACATTCTTAGAATGACTTTTTCTTTATTTTCTCCTTTATCCCAATTCTTAGTGTTTGGGGTTTAGGGTTTGGTTTTTTTTATCAGGATACACTGGGCCAAACATTATAAGTTTTCATCAAACATTTAAATCTTGAATTGCCAATTCGAATATTGAATTTCCAATTCACATAATTGGAACCATCCATTCAGCTTATTTGATTCATTTAGATATCAATGAACCAAAGCATTTGCAATCTTATAAAACTCAACACAAATGCTAAGAACAAATAAATTTCACAAACAAAAAATTACCTTCCAAGCAAGTTGCTGTTAAACTGTGACTTTCTTGCTGGTTGCGCTCTTTTCAAGACAGCGATTTCGTCTGGGCAGATTTCTTTTCCATGCAGCTATACAGCGGCTCCCTATTTATCAATACCGGCTTCCTTTACTACGTAAACTTCGGGCTGTACTCCTGCACACTGAGGACTCCTCCAACTTCTGCAGTAGCCGAAATCAAAACGGCGGCAAACAATTCGTACTTTCTGACATAACTAAAACATAGAGGTTCACAAAGGGAAAGACACAGTAATTTCCAGGTAGAAAGTAATTGCACGTCATGAAAATCTGACGATGCTTCTCCTCCAACACATGTTGCAAATTTGACGATGCTTCTCCTCCAACGCACAGATCTTGACACAGCCAGCGCCCTTCACACGAGAACAAACGGTGGCTCCTTCACACAGAAAGCAGTAGCAGCTCTTACAGCAAACAATTGCACGGCGGCTACTTAACCTTCAACAACAGAAAACGGCTCTTACAATAAACGACTCTCTTCCAGGCCAGCGGACTCTCTTATTGCAGCAGCTAAACGATGGTCTTCTTCTTGGCAGTGCCAAACGATGAACAACACTAATCTCCTGCACAAGGCAATCTCCTCCGCCTCCAGGCAGACACAGCTTGCGCCCTCTCTGGCTCACGCCTTCGCTGGACAGCTTACGCCCGCTCTGATACCAAACTAAAATCCGACACACAGTTATTGAAAAGAGATCAAAACTCACTCACAGCACCAGTAGTAATAACTAAGGCCATTTTAGTAGTAGCCGTACAGTAAAAAATCCAGAAAGCAAGAGTCGATCAAGTCAATAACATCCAATTCACTAATTCTCACACACTAAATTGCTTTATTTGCTTCAACAGGTTCCAATTTATAGGAAGAATTCTGNGTTATTGAAAAGAGATCAAAACTCACTCACAGCACCAGTAGTAATAGCTAAGGCCATTTTAGTAGTAGCCGTACAGTAAAAAATCCAGAAAGCAAGAGTCGATCAAGTCAATAACATCCAATTCACTAATTCTCACACACTAAATTGCTTTATTTGCTTCAACAGGTTCCAATTTATAGGAAGAATTCTGGTTAAACAGATTCCTCGTATAGTGGATCTGAATTGCCAAGTTATTTAGGAAATCGATACCTACGTGATAGCTGCATTTCACCTATGTGACAGGTGCATTTCTATATTTTATTCTAACAAGAAAGATTTTGTTCTTAGACGGAAACCTATATTTAGGCGGTATAGATCTATGCCATTATCCTTCTTTTCCAATGAATATTTCTGTAATCACAATTTTTTTGGGAGGACTTTCTGCTATCGTATTGGTTTACCTTTATAAGCCATTATTGGATCTCATCCAATAGCTGAGCTGTTCTGTTATGTTAACCCCGATCTGAGAGTCTGTGAGTGATTGTTTGGAGGGCGAAAGAAATATGAGAGACAAGAATAGTGAGGGGAAAGACCCAGATGAAGAATATTCAGAGCGACACCAGCAGGCAGGTTGTTTACTGAGCACAGGAATGGTTTGCTAAAGGAAGCTTACGAGCTGTCGGTGCTCAGCGATGCGGAAGTTGGACTTATAATTTTCTCCCTAAGAGGGAAGCTCTATGAATTCGCCAGTCCCAGGTATCTATGCTCGTGTATTTGCCCTTACTACCATTATCAGGCTAAGTGCACCGTTACCCGATTAGGATGTGCCATAATGCACGCCCTTATAGGCTAATCATACCAACGAGATTAGGGTTTGCATGAAAC
>SNQJ01S0006069.1:31960-48364 GCA_010110895.2 Picea sitchensis
AAATATTGGTTGATATTCTTAACTCAAAAGATTTGAATGTGAATAAAGCATTACCCCCTATTACTAATTTTTATCTATTACAATGTTTATTTCCAAATAGTGAAAGACCACAAGGTTGATTTCTATCTATTACAATGTTTGTTTGCAAATAGTTAAAAAACACGAGGTTCATGTTAAATAGTTTTTTAATGGTGAGAAGACATAAATAAATTGACCTTGTGATTTTAATATTTATATGATTGGCAATAAAAAATACATATTTTTAGTATGCGCATAAAAACAACATAATAAATGGTAGTGATATACTTAGACCCATACAAAGTTCTTTAACAATGACGCAACTCATAAAGTTTCCACACAAGCCAAATATAATATTAAGTGAAATTCAAACGATAATTCCCGTTTAGCGTTTGTGAGAATTAAGCTGTAAACAAAGTCCACAGATCGTGACAAATAAGAAGAATAAGAACTAGGGTTAGCATTGCATGGATTGTGAAGAAACGTCATCAAAAGTGTGTGACATTTAAAATGGTCAATTTTCTTTATTTTGAATAGGTTACATAAACATGTAGAGTTGTTTATAACTTATTGTGTCTCCATAATATAGTTGGAGAAAAGTAAGATTGGCTGATCTCTTAAATCAATCGATTTTAACATGAATTCCATCACACACTATATTTACATCTATTACAACTTTGTTTGGCATAATAATAGTGGAAGGCTGGAGAAGTATAATATCACAAAAGTAAGATTGGCTGATCTCTTAAATCAAAATCAATGGATTTTAACATGAATTCTATCACACACTATATTTACATCTATTACAACTTTGTTTGGCATAATAGTAGTGGAAGACCGTGAGCTTGATGTTAACTAGTATTAATTTTTAATGGTGAGATTATAAATATGAATTGACATTATAATTGGAAAGTTTTTTATATAATTTGTATATTTATAGAATTATTTAAAACACAATATAAATGATATAGTGATAAATTCACTCAATACACAATGTTTTAACTATTGTGTAACTCGTAAAATTCCAAAAAACAAGTTGAAAGTAATATTCATTCATTGAAGAGAAATGAGAATTGTATTTACTCACTTGAGAATTAGGTTATAAGAATAATACATAAAACTTCTAGATTAAAGAATAGAGTTGAAAAACACGAAGAATAAGAACTAAAGTTGGGAGAGGTTCAATAATGAAAAAACCTCATCCAAAAATGTGTTATGAGCTTTAACATTGCTATTGTGATTAATTCTTCAAATTGAAAAACAAAAAGAATAAGAACTAGAGTTGGGAGAGGTTCAATAATGAAGAAACCTCATCCAAAAATGTGTAATGAGCTGTAACATTACCATTGTAATTAAATCTTAGTGTTTTTTCAAACCTCATTCAAAAGTGTGTAATGAACTTTAACATTGTGAGGTTCAATAATGAAGAAACCTCATCCAAAAATGTGTAATGAGCTTTAACATTACCATTATGATTAAATCTTAGTGTTTTTTTCAAACCTCATTCAAAAGTGTGTAATGAACTTTAACATTGTGATTGTGATTAAACCTTAGTGTTTTTTTTCTAGCTATATGTTATGTTTACATGGTGAAAAGAAATAAGAGAATGACATACAAAAGAGTTTATTTATTTAATAATGAATAAGCTCTTAGTGTTAATACATTATATAATTAGGTTGTTTTTAAATAGCCTTTTGAGTTATGAGCTTTGAGTTATGAGCTGATATTTATGAATTTGGATTATTAATTGAAAAAATATTTATATGGTTTGTAATAGGAGTCTTTATCAAAATACTGAGTATGTTTCTATAATTATCCCAAACACAACATAAATGATAGTGATATATTTACCCATACATAGTCCTTTAACTATGGTGCAACTAGTAAAACTTGGTAATATATGTTTGACAAAACATGGTATTTTCACATAGGACGAACACCTTAAGAGACACTCACACAATCAGATCAAACACCAGCGTATTATGTGGTCAAAACCCTCAAAGAATGGAATATTTCATGGCTCTGCCAATGCTGCCACTTACGACAATATATTATTGCAAAAGAAAAAAATGTACATAAGAGTCTTGTACAATCAATCTTCAGCAAATGACCCTCCAGGCTCTTTAAATAGAGATCATGGACCAATTAGGTGTTAAGCCACAGATCGTTATCTTTGTTAGTATTGAGGAGAATATGAGATGTCATATCACTTTATGTCTAGAACATATCATGACCATAATATTACATAATTACAAATGCATACTAAAGAAACACACTTTTACCTAAAGACATGTTAGACCCAGTTGTTCTTAACTAAATTTCTAAGTGCCTAAATATCCTAACATTCGCCTTGAAGAACAACTTGGGATAGGATTGAAGGATTTACAAAGGTTACACAATAGGATAAGGAAGGAGGCATTAGAGCTTGTCCCCTTTTAATGATAAGTTTTTGAATTCCTAATATAGATCAAAATTTGAAGAGCTTTGCTTCTATACGAGACTTTTTAAAAATTTCTGCAACATGATCATATGTACGACAAAATATAACTTTGAGAACGATCATGAATGATCTTTCTGATACTGCATGTGTATCGCAATGTGTTTGTTGAGTTGATGTTGAACTAGATCTTTGGCGAGCTTGATGGAACTTTGATTGTTACACCAGAGGGTGGCAAATGCTGTTGCTAGAATCCAAACTTTAAAAGGATCTATTGAATCCAAAAGGCTTCTTGACTTGCATTAATCATTTCTTGGTACTCTGCTTCTGTTGAAGAAAGAGAAGGAGATTGTTGTTTCTTACAAGCCCAAGTGACATGTCTAGAACCAAGATTGAAAACATAACTTGGAGTAGACTTCCAATCATCAAGGTCGCCGACCCGATCAGAACCAATGAAACCAACCAACAAAGGAGTCCCCTCATAAATTGCAGTGTATCCCAAAGTGAACTGTACCTCGGATATGCTCAAGTTTCCTTTTTGCTTCCTTTCAATGGCTCTCATGGGGTGTTTGCATATAACGGGAAACAAGATTAACAACAAAGGAAATATCAAGATGGGTATGAGACAAATACAAAAGGATACAAACTAACTGATGGTAAAAAGTGGCAACTACTTCTAGTGTAGTACAAGTGGCAACAAGTTTGACTTTAGACTGGAAGGGAGATGGAGCTGGTTTACAACATTCCATGTGAAAGTGGTGAAGAAGGTCAGATGCATACTTAGATTGGGAAAGGGAAATTCCTTCCTTGGTTTTCAATACTTGGAGGCCAAGGAAATAATGCAAATAACCTAAGTATGNAATGGCTCTCATGGGGTGTTTGCATATAACGGGAAACAAGATTAACAACAAAGGAAATATCAAGATGGGTATGAGACAAATACAAAAGGATACAAACTAACTGATGGTAAAAAGTGGCAACTACTTCTAGTGTAGTACAAGTGGTAGCAAGTTTGACTTTAGACTGGAAGGGAGATGGAGCTGGTTTACAACATTCCATGTGAAAGTGGTGAAGAAGGTCAGATGCATACTTAGATTGGGAAAGGGAAATTCCTTCCTTGGTTTTCAATACTTGGAGGCCATGGAAATAATGCAAATAACCTAAGTATGTTATTTCAAATTTATTATTAAGTTCGTATTTCACACGGTTTAAAAGTTTGGGATCACTACTAGCGAGGATATGGTCATCAACATAAAGAAAAAGTATTATGTGATGGTTTTCTACTTTCTTATTATAGACATTGGGGTTAGAATGAGATCTGGAAAAAATGGTTTCGAGAACAAAGTTATCAATTTTAGCATACCAAGCCCAAGAATCTTGCCCAAGACCATAGAGAGATTTCTTAAGGCGACAAATAATGTTGGATTCATGTTGAGCATAGCCAGGAGGTTGTTCCATGTAAATTTCTTCTTGCAAATCTCCATACAAGAAGGTGGATTTAACATCCATCTGGTGGACCTCTGATTTATGTGAGGTGGCAAGGGATAGAACAAGGCAAATGAATACATTTTGACTATGGGGTTTAAGGTTTCATTCTATGGGGGGAAATATTTCAATATAGTTAATTCCATCAACTCGAGAAAATCCTTTGGCAACTAACAGGGCTTTATGTTTTACAACATTTCCATTTTATGCATGCTTAGTTCCATATACCATTTACACCTAACAATTTTTCTTCATTTTGGAAGAGGGACAAGATCCAAAGTATTGTTTTCCATTAAGGAATTCTTCATTCATTGATGAGTCCCAATCAGATGACTAGGAGCTTTTGCAAATGTTTCTGGATCACGAGTCTTTGAAATTTGAGACAAAAGAGAGGAGTCTCACTGGAATTCTATGGAGGCAAGATCACCAACTGCTTCTTGTGTTGTACAGACCCATCTAGGAAGTGGTGGTGTTGGTGCAAGTTCATCTTGAATGGTCCCAACTGGAGGAAGGTGAGTAGGAGAACGTGGATTTTCATCCTCATTGTCATGATTTGAAGAAGAAACTAAAATAGTATCACTAATATAAAATTTGGGAAGAGAAGATGGCATAGACACCAAAGATGACTCGTAGGTCAAAGATGTCACAAAATTCGAATTAGGCCTGCAGGCTGAGAGATTTTAATCAAAATTAACATCTTTTCTAACAATAATTTTTTGAATGATGTTGAAGAAGTCTATAACCTTTTGCATCTTCAAAACATCCAACAAAAAATCACTTCTCACATTCGGGCTATATTAATTTCTTTTCCTCATCGAGAATGTGAGCCCATGCTTTACTACCAAATACACATAAGTGGATTACATCTGTCTTAATTTTAGTCGATGCTTCTTTCGATGTTATCACTTTTAAAGCCTTTGTGGGAGTGTGATTTACTATGTAATTGGAACAATTAAAGGATTCCCTTAGATTGGATCATACAATTTGTCATTTTCTTTAACATGTGATGCTTTCTCTCAGCAACACCATTTTGTTTTGTTGTATATGGAACAATATGTTACATTTGAATTCCTTGTGCAGTGCAATAAGATGTAAATTTGTTGTTAACATATTCACCTCCATTATTTGTTCTTAACCTCTGTAGTTGGTATCCATATTATTTTTCTACAAGGACCTTATAGGCCAAAAATATGTCAAAACTTTCACTCTTAAGTTTTAAGAAATAAACTTAAGTACGCCTGGAGAAGTCATTAATGAAAAGCTAAGAAGCACTTGAACCTAGAGAAAGAAGGTGAAGGAAGAGGATGCACAAATCACCATGAACAAGCTGCAAGGGAACTGAGGCATGTCAAGAGTAACGCTTGTCAAAATTGTCTTGATGATGTTTGTGGAGAAAAAAAACGTCACAAACACCATCTCTACAAGAAACAAGAGGAAGAACATGTTGGAATACTGAGAGGGGGGTGAATCAATATTCTATGATAATTTTTACCACAACTTTTCTTTTTAATCAAAATTTGTTATTCACCAGTAGTCAATGATTAACAGTTAAATCATACAATACACATATATTCATCGTGGAAACCCAAATGGGAGAAAACCACAAAAAAAATATTTATAAAACATTGTAAGCACCAACTTACAGTAGACACCAATCTGCAATAATATTTGCAGGCACCAACCTTTACGGGACACCAATCCCCTTATTGAGCACCAACTTAGCCAATAGCACCAACACACAAAATTATTGTTCACAGGCACCAACTTGTAGGAGACACCAATCCCCTTCCTTGCTCCACCTTGCCACCCTAAAAAGATTTGTATTTAGTAGTTTACTTGAGAATATCTCTCCAGCATGCTTCATCCTCTGTGTCATCAAACCTCATATCGTATTCATTGCCTCCACACTATCGTACGAACCTTGGAATCTCTTTTCTTCTCACATTTCGCGCCTCATGCTCTTCACCCACGCACTAACTTGATAAAGCGATCATTATTTATATAGCTCGTGTACTCAACCATTTGTCCACATACGAAGCCTTTCTCATCAAGTCGGCTTCGAGTCCCTTTGCCTCTTACTCAAAATAGAGCCCTAACACTTTTCATTTCATGCGATCTACTCATATACCACACAACACAATTTGACACTCAACAACTGTCGAATCTCATCCCGAATTCAATCTTGTCCGTTGATTTACAATCACGTTCATCAGGGTACCAATACACTTGACAACACTTCAATGTAGAATAGTTGTCCGATCTGTCCTTCGTTTGATTACAACCGATAATTTATTCTTTCATATTGGGACCACCAAGGTGCTGAAACACTCAAAACCATCTCGATGTACAACATTCGTTCGATCATCTCTTGATTAGATCGTGATTGTCATATCTATCATTCATAACATCTAAACTACTAGGCTATTGAACCCTTTGGACCTCATCATTTATCCATCGTTAGATCTAGATCTGATTTGATCTGATTCGTTGATCTAGCCTCTTTCATATTGGGACCACAAGGAGTCTGAAACACTACCTCGAAGCATATCAACTTTTGAATCTATCCCTTATTAATTCGTGACTATCGATTTGTTCGATGGCTTGGACTCCGACTGATCCAACGGTCCTTGAAGTCCTTAATCAACGATCCAATTCCATGTTGTCACTCCAAATTACTCGACGAGAACACTTGTCTTTTCATTTCTTCGTTAACTTATCAGGTGGGACCCACACAAATCTACGGTTGTCATTGCAACGCGTTTCCACGTTGATCGATGGTACAAATTTCTCCTCGGAGCTCTTTCATGGGAATACCTTCAGTGCATTCAAATAATCTACTCCAACCAGAGCCTCTTCAATGGACGGTCCAGATCTTCTCGCTATAGCTTCGATAGATCAACGGTTCCTGTTGATTTAGAGTTTTTGTGCAACCTTGCACTCAAACACTCTGATGCCGATATGCTGCATGATGTGTTGACTTGGTTCCCTAACATGGAAGATGACATGGCCTCATCCTTTATTCTTTCGTGGCTCTGACATGGCAATTGACATCATGCTGATGTCGTCACAACTTTCATCTCTTCATCGTACACTTTGCTGACTTGGCACTTTGACATGTGGCCACCGATGGATGGAGCCTGTTCCATCACTCCAATGCAACGACATTGAAGAATATTCCTTTTTCAATATCGTTATTTTGGAGCGCAAATAACTCTGTGAACGTTCCTGCTCTGATAGCTATGGTTTTGATAGATCAATGGTTCATATTAATTCAAAGTTTCCTTCATCGTCGCACTTCTTTTCACCTTTGTACGTGGCCAAATTGCTTATGACATGTGGTCCAGTCACTGGGTTACACTTGCCAGATTTTGTGGCATTGTCTTGGTATTTACTTGGCACTGTACGAAGTTTCGCAGATGATATATTATGTGACATTTATTACCTACAACTTCTTTGTCTCACGTGTACTTGACGTGGCCCCTTCTACAGGTTTTAGGTGTCGTGGCACAGACGTGGACATAACAGGGCATATGAGCTGGCTCACAATCATTCAGAGTCATTTCCATCCAATCACCAATTCAGATTTTTCACTATTACTTCGATAGATCAGTGGTCCCTATTGATTCGAAGCTTCTTCCGTTGGAGTGTCTCAAGATGGCCTCAACTGAATACTTCGAAAACTCGAACTCTGAAATCCTTTCACCATCACATCGGATTTCGAATTCAGTACTGCTTCTGGTCGTGGATCTAAGATTTAATCTTGGTTGTCCATTATTAACATAGAAATAGAAATTATGGAACTAAAAGTTAGCTCCTTTCTCACAGTTGCATGCCTCTTCCATTTACATTCAAGCTAAGAGCTTTCACTTGTTCATTATAAACCCGTTGAAGTCAATTTCCCTTATGCATGTGGGATATCATCTTTTTCCTTTGCTAAGTTATCTTCACGTCTAGATCGTTCATCTTGTTCAATGATCAATGACTCACACATTTTTTTCTCACAAAACCTTTGTGAGAATTTAATCAGTGCGAGTGAGAGCTTCCTTTGATCCTCTCAAGCCTAGTTCTCGATCACCCTAGCAGAGATCTGATTGAAATTTATTAAACACACAGAGATATAGAGATGCGCAAGGACTTTCTCGACTTTCTCTGTTTGTCTTGATTTGCAACACAAAGCTACCTTTGTCTTTCATTGACGTCAATGACAACACAATTTCCAATAAACTCCCCATTTGTCATTGATGGCAACACCTAGTTCTTTTGGTACTCCACTTCTTCTTGCAAGTCTCTCTTTCTACAAATGTCCCCCTTTATTTGTACTCTCCTCCTTTGACATTAATGGCAAAGAGAGTTTTCTCCCTTTTACTGTATTTTTCATTTTATGTTATGTAACCAACGATTTCCTTCTCTTCTGCAGCTCTCCCTAACATGGTACTCGTCATTTCTCTTTGCACCATGCAACCATATGCACTCGCCCCTAAGTTGCTGAGCTCCCAACAACTTTTAGTTGAAGCTTTCACTGAGAAATGGGAATGACTCCCATCTTTTGTCTAAGATACTAAAACATATGTCTAGGTAGCGGTTTTGTAATATATCTGCTATTTGTTCCTTGGTAGAAACATATTCCAACTTGACAATCTTATTATTCACTTGTTCCCACAGAAAATGATATTTGATTGGGATATGTTTTGTCTTTTAGTGCATTATTGGATTCTTTGAAATACTTATAGTCTTGGTGTTGTCACATAATATAGAAATTGGCTTCTTATATTCTACCTGAATGTCTTGCAACGTTTGTTTCATCTAGAGAAGTTGTGTGCAGAAGGATGTTGCTGCAATGTACTCTGCTTCTTCTATGGACAATGAGATTGAAGATTGTTTCTTGTTGAGCCATGATACTAAGCAATTACCTAAGAAGAATGCTCATCCACTTGTGCTCTTCCTATCATCAACATTGGCTACCCAATTTGCATCAGTATATGCTATTAGAATAAATNGATTCTTTGAAATACTTATAGTCTTGGTGTTGTCACATAATATAGAAATTGGCTTCTTATATTCTACCTGAATGTCTTGCAACGTTTGTTTCATCTAGAGAAGTTGTGTGCAGAAGGATGTTGCTGCAATGTACTCTGCTTCTGCTATGGACAATGAGATTGAAGATTGTTTCTTGTTGAGCCATGATACTAAGCAATTACCTAAGAAGAATGCTCATCCACTTGTGCTCTTCCTATCATCAACATTGGCTACCCAATTTGCATCAGTATATGCTATTAGAATAAATTCTTCTCATTTTGGATACCATAGTCCAAAGTTCGAAGTACCCTTCAATATTTAAATATTCCTTCAACATCCTGTACATGTGTTTCCTTGGGTGTAACTTGAAATCTTCCAACTAGCCTTACTACCTGCAATATGTCTGGCATTGAAGTTGTCACATAAAGGAGGCTTTCGATCATTGATCTCTATAGATATTGATCAGTTTCCTTAGATTCGTCCGACTTACTGAGCTTACAACCAATGACCATGGGTGTGCTGACAGGTTTACAATCTTCCGTCTCAAAATTATTTAACATCTCTTTAATGTATTTGGTTTGAGAAATGAATATGCCTTTACTATTTTGTGTAATTTGCAGTTCCAAAAAGAATGACAATTCTCAAAGAATGGACATCTCAAATTCCTTTTTCATTTCTTCTGCGAACTTTTGGCGATTTTATCATCATTACTCCCAAAGATAATATCATCCACATACATTACAATGATTTGCATTTCTGCATGATCTATTTTGATGTAGAGATTGTTGTCTGTTGTTCACCTTTTGAAACCATGTTGCTGCAAGTACTTGTCAAGTCTTGAATACCAGGCTCTGGCCTAGTCACCTGCCATGTCAGCCTGTTGTACTGCCATGTGTCAGTTCGTACTGCTCAGTCGCCTGCCACGTGTAAGGTTGTACTGCACAGTCACCTGCCATGTGTCCATCCGTACGACCACATCCCCTGCCACATGTACATCCATACTGCCACGCCACCTGCCATGTGTCCATCCGTACTACTATGTGTCATCTCCGGATGATGCCACATTAGCATGATGACGTCACATGTCGTACTGTTGACGTCAGTGTTGACTTTGACTGTTGACCTTTTGTCTATTTGGGAATTTGATCAGAACGCGATAACTTTCGCATACGGTGTCCGTTTGAGGAAAATAATATATGGACGGAATCAACGCGCCGAGACAGACGCAATGGAACTAGTTTCATCTGATTCCGAGAAGTTTTATTTTTGAGCATTTTTCTAGACTTGAGGATCCTCTTGGATCACTTATAAGGTGGGACCCACATAAATCTACGGTTTTCATCGCATATTGTTTCCACGTCGACCAATGGTCCAGATTTCTCCTCGAAGCTCCTTCGTTGAAGTACCTTTAGTGTAGTCAACCAATCTACTTTGACTATAGACTCTACGATGGATGGTCCAGATCTTCTAGGTATAGCTCCGATAGATCAACGGTTCTTGTTGATTCAAATTTTTTATGAAACCTTGCACTCAAACACTTCGATGGCTCACACTTTGATACCGATAAGCTGCGTGATGTTTTTACTTGGCTGCCTGACATGACAGATGATGTGGCCTCGTTCTTTCTTCTTTCATGGCTCTAAAATGGCAGTTGACATCCTTCTGACGTCATGACAACTTCCAGCTCTTCTTAGTACACTTTGTCGACTTGGCACTCTGACACATGGCCATCGATGGATGAATCTTGTTCCAACACCGATGCAACAACATTGAAGAATATTCCTTTTTCGATACCATTATTTTAGAGTGCAGATTACTCTATCAATGTTCCTCCTTCGATTTCTATGGTTGTGATAGATCAACAGTTCATATTAATTCGCTATTTCTTCGATAGATCAACGATTCATATTAATTCAAAGTTTCCGTCATCGTTGCACTTCCTGACACCTTTTTACGTGGCCAAATATGCTTATGACACGTGGTTTAGTCATTAGGTTACACTTGCTTGCTTTCGTGGCACTATACCAATATTTACATGGGACTGTACGAATTTTGACACGTGGCATATGATGTGACATTTATTACTTGCAACTTCTTTGTCTCGTTTGTCGTTCGCGTGGCCCCTTCTACAGGTGTTGGGAGTCGTGGCACTAACGTGGACATCTAAGTTGGCTCACAATCATTCAGAGTCCTTTCCATCAAATAATTGGTTCATATTTATCGCTATTTCTCCGGTAGATCAACGGTCCCTATTGATTCATAGCTTCCTTCGCTGGAGTATCTCAGGATGGCCTGAGCTAAATACTCTGAAAACTCGAACTCTGAAAGCCTTTCACCATCACATCGAAATTTGAATTCAGGATTGCTCTTGGCCATGGATTTGATTAGATCTATATATAAGATTTAATCTCAACCGTTCATTATTAATGCACAAATGGAAATTTTGGCACTAAAAGTTAGCTCCTTTTGCATGGTTCCATGACTCTTTCGTTTACATTCAAGATAAGAGCTTTCACTTGTTCATTATAAATCCGTCGAAGTCAATTTCCCTTATGCATGTGGAATATCGTCTTTTACCTTTGCTTCGTTATCTTCACGTTTAGATCGTTGATCTTGTTGAATGATCAACGATCAACGACTCACGCTTTCTCTGCTCACAGAACCTTTGCCAGAATTTAATCAGTGCGAGCTAGAGCTTCCTTTGATCCTCTGCAACTTGGTTGTCGAGCACCCTAGCAGAGGTCTCGTCTAAATTTAATAAACACACAGAGATTTATAGGTGCACAAGTACCTTCTCGACTTGCTCTCTCTGGCTTGATTTGCAACACAAAGCTACCTATGTCTTCCTCGGAGTTGTGTATGGTTCAGGTTCGATCCTTGGACATGTATCTTAGTATTCTTACCTTCATCATTGACATGGTCGGTATGCCCCTGTCTTTGATATCAATGTCAATGACATTATTTGAGATCAATGGCAAAAAAAAATCCAATAGAATAATCACCATATTTTATTACAAAGTTGTTGCAATGAGCAATAGTTTAGATGACCAAAGTGCTCATGCAAAAGTTTCCTCAAGTCATCACTATGAGTAATAAAATCTAATGAAAAATATGATGACCCAAGGTTGTCAATTTTTTTCAACCTGGTAATACCATCAATAGTTTTAGTTGCTAGGACGTGCTTAAGATATTTTAAATCCTTGATTACAACTTGGTGAAATGAAAACTCTATTATTTTATCTTCACTTTAAAGAGTAATTTGATATACTAGTAGAATGTTGTAGGGGAAACTTGGAACACATAATACATCATTAAAATGACCATAATCTAACAGAATTATTCCAGAGCCTACAACACTAAGAGGTCTATCGTCACTAATAAATATTTGTTTGGTTTTACATTCATCAAGAGTAGAAAAATTACTTTATCCTTAACCATATGATAACGTGCTCTAGAATCAAGAAGTCACTCATTAGAAAAAGTGAATGTTGCACATAAGAAAAAAACCAGAAGCAGAAAGTGCATGTCCATGAGAAGAAGATATAGAAGAAGATAGACTCTAACTACCTTATACATTGTCAAACTTTGGACTTCTCTAAGATAGACTTCTATATTTAGGAGTAACCGATACCCTACAATTCTCTTTCTATTCGAGGAATTGTTTTCTTGGGTTATTTGATGTGCACTATTTGTCAACTTGTGTCGATTGTCTTCCTATACCAATTTGATCAAGCTTTGTGGTTTCGTACTTCATCATTCTCTATTTTCATATAATAAAGTTGTGTCCTCCTCAAGGTCTATGCAAACATTAATTAAAAGTTCTTTTGAAGGTGGTATGAAAAACTCCTCTTCATTGCCATCCAATAATGATGGCTTGTAGATATTTAAGTGATCTACATTGAACATTAAATAAATTCCATGCATAATAAAATCCGATTTGAACATGTTCTCTCTAATCTACTCAAGGATGGTGTATGGTCCATATGGCTTTATCTTCTTATTGTAAATACATATTGAGAGTTTATCTCCTACATGATATTGGTGATATTAGTGGTGTTGATCATGCATAGCCTTCCAATTTTCTTGAATTCTTTGAAAATTTCCTCAAATTGATTATTTATCCTCTAGATATGGTCGATGGGCATAATGGATTACTCATGTGAAACAACTCCCTTAACTATCATGTGAAACAACTCCCTTAACTATTGTTGCCTTTAAGAATAAAATCTAGTATAATTAGTTCATCCTTGTACAAGAATCCAAACCACTCCTAAAATGGTTGAAAACTGGTTGCTTGTATGATTATAACTATGTTTTGCATAAGGAATATTAGTATCCCTCGCCATTACATGTCAATGATTAAAAATTAAAAAAAAATTAAGATTCTTAAATTTACATTTTCCTATTTGTCTTCAAAACAAATGGAAAGAAATACTCCTATTTAGTTTAGTGTTCATCGATTCCCACAACATTTGATATGAGTTAATTACCTAAATTTGATATCATGGTTGGAGATGATCAATAATTGTGGGAAACCAAAATACACGAAAACTTTGTCAAAAAAATTTTGGAAAACCAAAATACAAGAAAACTTTCTCAAAAAACTTTGAATTGCTCGTCTTAAAAAAAAATTCTTTTTACATGGTATCTAACCCCATTAGAGAGGTAGTCATTACCTCCAATTGTTGTCGAGAATCCTGAATGAAAGTCTAATGATATTGAATCCCATGGTTTGCTTGGGATTGGAAGTGGTGCATACTTTCCCAACTTTCAGTTTGTTGACTTTGACTTTGATATGCTACAAAGACTATTACGATAGGGTCATTTTGCATTCTCCCCTGTTGTTTTTTTTTATTTGTTTTCTTGCAAATTGGACATGGAAAATAGATTGTAATAGGAATGTGTCTTTTTCTACAAACCATTTGTTTTTATTGGTTCATTGTATTGCATTTCATTAACTTCATATCTATGTTTTATTATGTGTATTTTTTAAGGTTTTGCATCATTACAACGATTTAATGTCTATCCACATTTTACAACGATTTAATGTTAATCCACATCATATCCACATTTTACAACGATTTAATGTTAATCCACATCATTGTCCTGGTCGTTCTTATCATCACCATTGTCATTCTCATCTTAATCTTCATTGTCATTCTCATTTCTATATAATATTTTTAGCATTTTTTATATTCAACTTAACCTTATATGTAGCACATGATACACAATTAAGGGATGAAATGGGAAATTCAAAATAAATAAGGGTATAYTGTAAAGATGATAAAGCTATCTTGAAAAAATTATATTTTTTTACTTAATTTATTGGTAAACATTTTGTGGACATTTCGGAAGTTATAAAACCCATTTCCCATCCACACTCAACATAAATCATATTTTTTTACATCGCATCGTTCATAGCCTTTAAATATGGATCTTCGTAATTAAGTCTTTTTACATCGCATTGTTCATAGCCTCTAAATATGGATCTTAGTAATTAACTCAAATTATTTGCTAGAGGATGTTGTTCATTGATGTTGTTCATTTTGACAACTCAATCTACTTACTATATAAATATTGAATTTAAAATTAACAATGATTTAAAATACATAAATAAGTATTGAAAATATATTGATTTAAAATACATAAATAAGTATTGAAAATATATTGATTTAAAATACATAAATAAGTATTGAAAAATGTGTTTTTTTAGTTAAGATATTACTATTATATATTGGTTTATATTAAATTCTATTATTGTTGTGGTGTAAGATATAAGAGGAAATTATATATAATTTCTAAACAATTTTAAGAAGTAAATATGTAAAATCTTTTCTTAAGCAACATTTCTGGGGAAAAACCTTGAGTACATTCTCTCATTTTGAAGATGGTTTTTAGGGTAAAATCCTCATTTTGAAGATGGTACCTAGGGTAAACTTGAAATTTTTACTAGATAATGCCACGGCCATTTTGAAGATGGTACATAGGGTAAACTCTAAATTGTTTATTGGGCAATGTCATATCATCAATATGGCTTGAAGTTGTTTCAACAATTTATTCATAATGAGCTCAACATGTTATTAGCAAGAATAGAACCTGGATGGTGAGGATAACACTTCATCCCATAACCACACAAGCTAGACCCAAATGATAAATATGTAAAGTACTTGTATAATATAAACTTTACATTTTCTTTAAATATATAAATTAATAATAGAAGTGTTTTTTTTCAAATTTATTTTTTTGTAATAACACTTTTTTAACATAATTTTTATTTTTATTGTTATTACTTTATTTAAATTTAAATTTAGCTAAATTCTATTATATTGTCAAAAAGAGTTACAAACAAACACTTTTGTACTCTATTTTTCATGAAAAAAAGTTGCATATAAAGGTTGTTCTAATATTCCAACAAGTGTTGATAATAACAAAAACTTAAATTATGGTTTTATTGAGTATGACTAAAATTATTTTATTTATAGCTAACATGAATCTATTTATATCAAAATACAACATGAGTGTATAATATTAACAAGTCTAATTATAAGAGTCCTAATCAATGTTAATGGAGATAGGAGAAATGTCCTCCCTTGGGTTGGTCCTTGCAGTTTTCTTATACATGATATCTTCCACATTTCCCAACTCTTCCTCCTTCATCTTCCCAAGCTCTTCTTACTCCTTGAATTCCTCACTTGTTTCTTTTAACCCCCAAATTTGATGGATTAGATTGTCATAGTTTTTGTTGATATCATTTGGTTCAATTTGTTGAGTAATTCATTTTGTTGTCCACCTTTCACCTTTACTGTCATGGCTGTTAAATATAATGTAACCTCAACAGGTTCACTGTACACTGCCAGCTGTCCTAGCCAGCTGTACTTTCTATTCTTGATTTGCTTGAGCCTATTTAGCTCAGCCATCTCCCATTGCATAGTACTTCTTCACATCTTCTTCATGAACTTCTTCATGTACTCGTTTTGTACTCTTCTTCTTATATTCTAATATACTGTTTTTTGTTCTATTCTTTCTCTCTGCATTTCTTGCTTCACAATTTATCATGGTATCAGAGCTACAGTAGTAAGCCTCTTCACATAGGCTGGAGAGCAACACAATCCTCAAAAAGCGCAGAGCTTACACGGACCTTGAGAGCATTTTGACACAGAGTTTTCACAAGGCTTGGAGAGCTGTCCATCATACTCTCGAAAGATCCTCGCAGGAAAATTCCACGAGGAAGAAGACTGTCATACACTCAAAAGATCAACGTAAGAAGCTCACGCGTCAAAGCAGAGCGTACAACGCTCGAAAGACCGAGGAAGAAGAGAGTGCAGAAGAAGAAACTTTAAAGATTCTTGTAATTTTCAAGAATCATCAAAGAATTCACGAAGAAGAGCTTCAGAAGGCAGAAATGTTGAAGATTTCACGGAATTCGTTCAAATTTGTGAAAGATTGCT
>SNQJ01S0006069.1:73964-90822 GCA_010110895.2 Picea sitchensis
AGAACCAGAAAGTGGAAGACAAATCATCGACGTGGAACCCAGTGCCACCGTTGCTACCACCAAGCTCCATCCTAGTGAACTAGACGAGCCAGAGGAAGGAGAGTGCCTCTTCCATTCACAAATGTCGGCAAAAGGCACTCCGTTGCACTTCATTGTTGATATCGGTAGCTAGAAGAACCTCATCTCAGCAAAGGTTGTCAAGCGACTGGCCCTGTTGACAACGCCACACCCACAACCCTACACCATTGGATGGGTCCGCCAAGGAAGCGATCTTCGCGTCAGCCAAAAGTGTCGACTGTTGTACGACATCAAGCCCTTTAAAGACGAGGTATTGTGTGATGTTGGTCCTCTCGAAGTTTGTAATGTTCTTTTGGGAAAAAATTATTTATGGAAACGTCATGTTGTATATGAGTCTAGGCCTCGTAGTGTTATTATACTTTGAACAGGAAATTGTACAGGATACCTGAGGCAGTCCCTTCTAGTGTTATTTCCTTGATCTCTGCCAAGAAATGAAGGAAGATCATCTTTCAGACCGGGAGATTTGTCTTCCTCGTGATTCGCTCTCAGAGTGAGTGCAAGATCACAACCACATCCAGGGCCTCTGCGGATGATCTCTCCGCACAACAAAAGCAAGTGGATAAGGTCGTGAAAGAATACTCAAATATCTTCTCCTCTCTTATCGGGGTACCTCTGCACTGCCAGGTCAAACATCCCATCGATTTGACCCCAGGCGCATCGCTACCCAATGGGCTAGTCTACCGCCGCTCTTTGTTATAAAACGAGGAGATCAAGAGGCAGATCCAAGAACGACTCCACAAGGGGCACATTCGTCCCATCTCATCACCTTTTGGGAGCCTAATCATGCTGGTACAAAAGAAACACGGGACCTGACGAATCTGCATTGATTATTGGGACCTGAATAAAATCACAGTCTGAAACCATTGTACCCGATTCCCTGAATCGACGACCTCCTTGATCTGCTCACGGGAGATAAATACTTCAGTAAGATTGATTTTAAGTCTGGCTACCACCAAGTCCCAATAGAACAGATAGATGTATGGAAGATTGCCTTCAAGTAAAAAGAAGGTCTTTTTGAATGGCTGGTCATGCCCTTTGGTTTGACAAATGCTCTAGCAACTTTTATGAGCATGATGGATGATATCCTACGACCTTTCACTAATATTTTTGTAGTGGTGTATTTGGATGACATCCTCATCTACAACAAGACTTGGGTTGAACACTTGCAACATATTCAACAGGTTCTGCACACCCTGCGACAACACAAACTATATGTAAACTTGAAAAAATGCTCCTTCGGCATGGATATGGGCCATTACTTAGGCTACATCGTTGATAAACATGGTGTGCATGTGGATCCAACCAAGATCCAAGTCATCCATGACTAACCTACCCCAACCACACTCACTGAACTTCAGAGCTTCTTGGACCTTGCCAATTTCTATCGTAGGTTCGTGCTGGGATTCTCTCATATCGCATGGGCCTTTACTCAAGTAACCAGGGGTGGCGATAAGGAAAAATTTGTGTGGGGCATTTCCCAAAAACAAACCTTCGATGACTTGAAGAAGCGTTTTTTCTCATCCCCGGTACTTTCATTACCGGACCTGCAACATCCCTTTGATATCAAGACAGATGCTTCAGACTATGTTGTGGGTGTCGTTCTCACTCAACACGGCCACCCCATGACATATCATAGTGAGATACTAATAGATGTTGTCCGTAAGTACCCTACTTATGACAAAGAAATGTACTCCATTGTGAAAGCCTACCGCCAGTGGAGATATTACATTCTTGGGAAGGAGACAATCATCCACACTGATCACAAGCCGCTATAGTTCATGCGGACCCAAGGAAAATTGCAGAATGATCGCCATCAGAAGTGGTCAACATACTTACAACAGTTCCACCTCAACATCAAGTATAAAACATGAAGTACCAATCGAGTTGGTGACTGCCTCAGCCGACCTCCAGTTGCGACACTCACCACGGTGCTAGACTTTTGCGGTCACGAGACCTCCTAATGGCCCCACCTCTACGAGACAGACCCTGACTTCTCCACCACCTACCAAATGTTGGGCACCAACTCAGTGGTTGCTAATTTCCATCTTCAGGACGGGTTGTTGTGTTGTCTAGGCCATCTCTGCATTCCATGAAGTGAGCGCGCGAAACTTGTTTGGGAAGCTCACTACAGTCGGGTGGCAGGACACTTYGSTGTCGAAAAGACAGTGGCAGTGATGCAGAAACATTTCTATTGGCTGAWACTTCGACAGGATGTCAACAAGTATATCAGGTCCTACACCGCCTGCACTATTGCCAAACTGACCACTAGGAAACAGGGCATGTACACCCCTCTGCCTACCCCTAACAGGCCGTGGGAATCCATCTCAATGCAATACATGTCGGGCCTCCCGTCCACCGAGAGGGGAAATCACTGTGTTTTTGTGGTTGTTGATCGCTTTTCCAAGATGGCGATTCTATTCCCCTACAAAAAGAACATCACAACAGAAGCCACTGCCAAGCTCTTCTTTGAATGAGTATGGGTACATTTTGGGATCCCACAAACCATTATCTCAGACCGTGACAATCAGTTCCTCAACTCATTCTGGTCGAGCCTCCGGTCACTGCTGGATACCAAGCTCACCAAATCCACTGCCGTCCACCCTCAGACAGATGGCCAAACTGAGGTCGTCAATCAGATGGTCGTCAATCAGATGGTCGTACATATCTTGTGCATGTACAATTCAAAACACCCTCACACATGGGATGAGAGTCTTCCCTATGTCCAACATAGCTACAACCGAGACCTGCATAGCTCAACTGACCACAACCCCTTTTAGGTGGGGTTGGGATTACAACCATTGGGTCCCATGGATGTTGCACTACCCCTGGTGACCACCTCGGCCCACTCGTCCCCTGCTCCACCAGAAGCTGACAAAGTCACCCGGTTCATTGAGCGGATTCAACACATCCTCCAACAGGTTCAAGATATTCTACAGAAGTCTAATGCCAAGTACAAACAACGCCATGATCAACATCGGGTGCCACATAAGTTTCAGGTGGGCGAGAGTTTGGTTGCATTTGCAGAAAGAACGCCTTACAGGGCCCCATCAGAAGCTTCGCCCACTCCGTTATGGTTCGTACATCATCACCAAGGCTGTGGGTGACAATGATTTTTGAGCTCAACATTCCCCCCTTCCTTGGTTTGCATCCAGTCTTCAACGTGGCTCTCCTTTGGCCATATTTCCCACCATTATTGGATACCTCAGAGATAACAGAGAAGTTGACACCAATAGAGCTCAACCTTAACTACATGAAACATGCATCCAGTGATGATATTGTGGAAACACAGATCAAGGGAAATCGACAACAAAGGATCCAACTTTATCGAGTCCTCAAAGCAGGGCAACTCTTACACCAAGACAAGTGGCTCACCCGGGGCCAAATTCAATAGAAATTTCCTCATCTGATAAGTGAACTCAACGCAATGGATACCATTGCTTCCTAAGGAGGGAGGATTGATCTAGGTGGATATCGGTGGCCAGCCACCTATTCCACTGGCTCGAAAAACATTTTTCCACCTTGGCAGTTTTTCGACAGTTTTTTGGGTTCCAAACTTTCGAGGCCATTTTGAGGCCCTAAACGACGTTTTTTGGGGATTTGGGGCCCAGGCGACTATTGGAGGCACTTACGTGGGTCAATCGAAAATTGTTCTTCTCGGTTATACCTTTTCAATGGGCTATCGTTCACCTAAAACGAAGATAGTATGCAAAAGTTATGACCCCACGAAGTTCATGTACTAACTTACCCAAACGGGACCCACATGACTTTTGGTGCTTCATCTCCTAGGGTTAGGTTTTTGGATGTATAGGGTTTTTGACAGTCCTGTTTATTGTAAAAGGCCTTCAGAGCCTCATCGTAACCATCTTCTTGCGAATGCGCACATCTGTCACATCTCTTCTTCGAGATAAGCCGCCACCATTCCAACAAGCTTGTTTTCCGCTGCATTTTACAGTTTCAGCTTATTTTCTTATTGAATAGAAAACCAATTTTACTGTATCTCCGTTATTTTGTGTTAAGCATATTTTAATAATCTTTATTCATTTTGTTCTGCTCATAAAATCCGGATCATTAGCTCACTTGGTTAAAAGTTACATTGTTTAATAAAATGTCTTCAGAAAGAAATCCAAATGGGATAATAACAATGACGAAGCATGTAAATTAACAGGAATATGTCGATCTCTCATGATTTATGGTTTCACATTCAAGGAATTGATGACATAGATGAAGCTTGGAATAAGTTGAAAAAGGTGTTTGGTAAACACAATGATATTCAATCCCACCAACTTGAAAATAAAATAATTTCTTTCAATCCCAATGATTTCTCTTGCATTGAATATTATTTATTCAAGTCCAAAACACTTATACTTTTACTTAATGTTTTCAAATAGAAATGAAGGATGGCTAATGTATATATGTTATTCTTGCTAAGATTGGTAGTTGTTGGTCCTCACATTTGCTAAGTCCTTCATAAAGTCTCTCTTGCATATATCTTTCCTATACTTAGAATTTTTTTGCTTTTTTGCGGGTTCATATATTATTTCCATTATTGTCCAAAGTTCTGCCTCCTCCAAAATGCACCATCGTGTTTTGTTGTTCTCATTTCGCAGCTATACTTGGAATTTTCTTTGAAAAACGTTCCACCATGTCTAAAGCATTTTTTCGATTCACTTACTATCATTGTGATCCTCGCGTCCAACCATTTCTCCATACTTAGTTTATTTTCCATACTTCACTACCTCCACAATACTTCAACACTTAGTCTATTTCTGAGATTCACCGCGGGTGTACGACCATTTTTACAATTCCCCCATACCCATCACTCCTTCGTCACACAGATCCATTTTTCATACTTAGTCATTTTTCGAAGTTTTACTGCGGGTTAGCAATCATTTCACTTACGCTTTACTTATTCCTTACCCTCCATCTGAGTGATCGATTTCTAGTACTTTTCCATTTTTTGAAACCTCACTGTGGGTTCGCGGGTCTACACCCATTTCATTTTTCTTTACATACATTTGATCATCTATCACCTACGATAATCCATGTCTCATATTTTCACTCTCCTCGAGGTACATTTAATGAAAATATGATAGAAAAGAATGGTTAAAGTATTTAAAGGTAATTATTAATGGCAGAATTCTTGAAACAATTCTTCATCAATTCAAAATTATTTCGTCTTAATCATTCCTTTGAAACAAGATTCTCAAGGTATATTATGGTAAAAAGATTTACTTTGGTATTAACGTTCTAAAGGGATTGTACATTAATCCGCCAATTTCATTAAGCATGACAACAAGAAGAAAGGAGAACCTTTGTGGAGACACCATCAACACAATCGAACGAGAAGATCAAAAGTTTTAGTGGTCTAGGGCATACAAGTATTATTCTACATTATCGCCTCTAGAGAGAAGTTCTAAATATATTTAAACATCAATAATTGCTTTGGCAGGTTGTGTTCTTGATGTTTTTTATTCTAAAGAGTTAATTTTGTGGTGCATAGATAAGCTTGACTATAACCAAAGAATTGTTCAGCTATAAGGAGAGTCCCCAATTTCTCTAGCACCTTCAATTTTCAAGAAAATGTTTAGGTTACCAGAGTCGACAATGATCTTTAAGGGTGACAAAGAGAAATATTTCCTAAAGGAAAGAAATGGTGGATGAGAGCTCTTGCAACAATATCTTGAATACTTGACAGTCATCCCAAAAGATTTGTTGAGCATCCAAGTTAGTTTGTTAAAGAATCCATATAAAGAGTTGTCATGGATGTTTGCTAGGGTAGCTGGTCAAGAATCTACTACTATCATTCCTCGACTATCTTTGTATATCTTGCATTTTTCATTTCATGAAAAAGTGATTTTCGATTGGGCGAAAATTATCTCTGGAGAATTATCTTTTCAGCTGTCAAATTTCAAGAAGAATAGGAAATTCTACATGTACTCGTATCAAATTTTCGCCATCACCTTCTGTCGGGTTTTCAAGGGTTTACATTTATCAAAACAAGTCAATTGTAAAATTGACCATGTCCAGATGTGGTACCTAGCCTTGTGGAAACAGAAGGCTATGCATAATTTCTATGAAGTGCATAATGTGTTTGTTTCCTCCTTCAAAAAGCTCCTTTTTTTGTCAAGTACATCAAGATTATCTCTAGAGGAAACAACCTTTCATGACAAGAAAGGAAGCTTTGAAGTGATGGGACACTTTAGTATTATCAGAGTTTATTCTCTTGAGAAAGAGGTACTTATCTCCCATATTATGTGTTAGACAAGATACTTGTTGTAGAAGTGTGCAGAAAATATAGATTCTAGGCCCATTTCTGCCATGAGAAAATGAAAAAGAAATTTATTTCTTTACCCTGGTGAACTGGGGAGATAACATTGAGAAATGTTGTAAATATTGATGAGTTTTCAGTGCAATTT
Source organism: Picea sitchensis (assembly GCA_010110895.2). NCBI lineage: Eukaryota > Viridiplantae > Streptophyta > Pinopsida > Pinales > Pinaceae > Picea > Picea sitchensis. The sequence continues at coordinate 80,459 of SNQJ01S0006069.1, forward strand.
GATCAATTTAGGTTAATATTAGTAGATGAAATCAAAGAGTTCTACCCGAATCATTTATTTATGAATCATATTATATATGTTGGCTATAGTGTTTCATATGCCAATACATTTTTGTTTGGAGAAGAGGAGGGTGATATCCAAAAACCTCAGGCATTATCTATTGAGAAAATTCAAGAATATGACATAGAGATTGTTATTAGCACCAATGATCAAAAAATTGGCACCGGGGAATAGTTGTTAATGAGAGAAGTACTCGTTCTCCTAATGTTTCACAAAAAACCGACCTATGAAAATAATAATCTTAGTCAGTTGTGCAGGAACAAAGGAAATCTTCATTGGACAATTATGAATATGGAGGAGATCAAAACCCTCCTAAGGGAATTCTTGAAAGGCCTCATAAAGTCCCAGTGACCAGTAAAAGAAATAGACAAACAAGTAAAGAAGGAGGAAATAAGGGTGCACCTAAAGATTATATTGTTCTTGAGGACATGGACCTGGATGTGAATATCGTAGATATGAAATTTCCTGATGAGGAACAAAGAGTTCAAGAAAGAAGAGAAGTTGTGGCAAGATTGGCTACACATGAACCAATTGTATTTGAGTAGGAATCCTTAACTTTGCACAGTGCCCTATTCTAAAAAGGTTTAAATAAATTAGTATTTGAAAAAGATCATTCAAAGAATAAGAAAGTTCAAGGAAAAACAAGATCGAAACTTGATTTTAATGGAGTTCCACCATCTAAGATTGTGAAAATTCATGAAGCCATGGGTGAATTTTTAAAGATGTCTGTTAAGGCAATGGAAAATGAAAATTTCACCTTAAAAGAAAGAATCCAAGAATTAGAGAGCACTTTGATGCCTCCACCAATATTTGCCAACCCAATTACTACAATGCAGCCCTGGAATAGGTTTGAAGGAACGTCATAATCTAGCTCAAGATTAAGAGGAACATCGAACCTCCTTGTTGTTGTCAGAAGATATGTTGGAGAAAACATTAAGAACCAAATGTCTCATTATTGAAGCATGGGATTTTGCAAATAACTTTGTTTCTTTGGGATCAAGAACTACAAGTTTGAGACAATATATTCAGGTCGACCTTGAGAAAGATGAGGAATTTTATAAAGGGGTTGTTTCTACCTTTGTCATGGAATTTTTAAGCATGAGTGATTATAAAAGAAAAGAGAAGGACTTGCCTTCATCGGTCCGTATAAAATAACTCAAATCACGTTGGATAGAAAGAATTACATGTTTAAAAGAAATATTGGTTGATTTCGACACGACAAGTGTCAAGAGAGGAGAATCATATTTAAAATTGATTGAGTTATATTTGGTTGGAACCACCAAAGAATTTGAAGACCCAAAATTTATATTAAATTCTATTCTTATGACGAAATTCCAATTTGAAGAAAAGTGGAATTATTAAAAACTTCATTAGCTGAGAGGTTCAATATTTTCACTGAATATTCAGAAATGGAAGTGGAAAGTTGGCTAGTTAGTTTTGTAAATAAGAATGAATATATCGAAGATACACTGAACCAAATTTCAAATGACTTTAAAGATATGGAAAGTGCACTATTTGATAAAAAATGTAAGGCAAGAAATACTTGTTGCACCAATGAGGGATTATATTTAAAATTAGTTAAAAGATGCCTTAATAAGAATAAGGGAACCAGATCAAGAAGGGTTGGTTGCAACCGATCACAAAATTTCAGCGAAAGAGATTACAAAAGGAACCTCAACAAGCAGATAAAAGAGAGAAATCCATCACAGTATGTAAACTGGTCATTTTTCGTAGCCTCTATTCTTTATACTTCTTGTTCAAAAATCATCTAGTTGTGCTTCTTTAGTTTGCGAGAACCCATAACTGATCTTTGATCGTTTGCTTCGTATTCTTTTAGGTCAAGTCCAGTCTTGTTCACTTTCTTTTTATGGTCCACGGGAGCCCCATCCCAGTCTGTTTGGACAAAGAGAGACTTTAATTTTATTGTAATCAGACTATTATTTTCTGAAACTCCCAAGAGAACTATTTCAGGGTGTAATTTCAATGATTTCTCAAACTCTGAGTTTATGAATAGGAGACTTTTGAAGTGAACCTATCATAATTTTTTTTGTTCTGAATGAAATGCTCTTTTAAAGTTCTCTCAATTGTGGACTATTCTATTTGCTTCTTATGAGTCTAACCAATTTTTTTAATGTTGTGATGGATGTGAGGAATGTTATATTTTCATTATTGTTGTATAGTATTCTGTAAATATTTTACTTCAGTTTGTGAAAGATTCTTGGCCCTCTTCTCAGGAATACTTCTTTGTGAATACACATTTTCATCTTTTCTTTGTATTTTGAAAGGAATGAATATTGTGGTTTGATTTTTAGTATTCCGTATTTAGAGATTTAATTCAGAACATTCAAGATAAATATTTCAGACCATAACAACAAAATACCACCTCTATAAAAACACAGGGGGATATTTTATCTTTGTGAGGTTGTTGTTTTAATTGTGAACAATCTAAACATCAATAGTAGTGCATATTCTATTTGTGTATCTATTTTTGACTCCACTATATAAGCTCTAGGGGGTTCTTATACAACACCCTTTATTGAGTCTCTTTGTGATTCTCTTATTAGAGAACAAAATAAGATCTTGCATCTTAGAGTGATAAGCATTGCAAGTACATATAACAAGGCCTTAGTGGCTGAATATAAATATAAATCCAAGCATCCAAAGAAGCAACATCCTCACAACAACAAGCAAAACAAGGGTCCCAAACCCTCTCAACCAACATCTACTCCCAAAGTGCCAAAATAAAAAAGTAAGAAGACTAGAAAACATTGCGACTTTTTTGGCTGAGATGGTCATTTAGAGTCTAAATATTTTAAAAATATGGAATCCTTAGAAATAGTAATGAAGAAGAACAACATCAATCTTAATTCTTCTTCTTCTAACTCTTCTTCTCATGGAAATGCACTTTCTATTTATGTGTTTTTCTTTATTGCAACATCAACTTCTTCTTTTCATGAGTGGTTTATTAATTTAGAGCATATTGTCATATGGCTAAGGATAAAGCCATTTTTTCTTCTCTTAATGATTGTAATACCAAACAAATTTGGTGATGATATATCCCTTAGTATTGTAGGGTCTGGAATAGTTCAGTTAGATGATGGTCATTTTAATGATGTATTGTATGTTTCAAGTCTCTTCTACAACCTTCTATTAGTATATTAGATTACTCATTGATGTGAAGGTAAAACATTAGATCTTTCACCGCATCACGTTGTAATGAAGGATGTAAAATATCCTAAGCATGTTCTAGTACCTGGAATTGTTGATGATTTTATCCTATTGTACAAATTTGACAATCTTCCTTTCAATCAGTTTTTATTACTTATAGTGATGACTTGAGGAAAGTTTGGCATGAACAGTTTGGTCATCTAAACTATCACTTATTGCATCATCTATGTAATGAAAATATGATGACTGGTCTTACTCTTGTTTCTTGCAGAGATTGTGTTTGTGTCGATTGTGTTCTAGAGAAACATCATCAAGATAGTTTTGACAAACTTGCCTCTTGGCATGCCTTTGCAACTTGTTCATAGTGATTTGTGTGGTTTGTTTTCTTCTCCGTCTTTCTCTAGGTGCAAGTACTTCTTAACCTTCATTGATGATTTCTCTAGACACATGCGGGTTTATTTCTAAAAACTTAAGAGTGAAGTTTTTGACATGTTTTTGGCTTATAAGTCCCTTGTAGAAAAACATTTCGGACATCAACTGCAGAGTTAAGAGCAGTTAATGGAGGAGAATATGTTATAAGAAAATTCAAAATTTATTGCATTCCAGAAGGCATTCAAATGCAACATAGCATTCCATATATACCACTACAAAATGGTGTAGCTGAGAGAAACAATCACGCATTAAAGGAAWTCAAAAATAGTATGATCCAATTTAAGGGATGAAGTCTTCATTGTTGGGTGGAAACCATTAATTGTCCCATTTACATAATAAATTGCACTCCCATAAATTCTTTAAAAAATATAACACTAGAAGAAGCATGGACTTAAATTAAAATAAATGTAAGCCACTTTTGTGTGTTTGGTAGTGCAACCTCGACTCACATTCTTGATGAAAAAAGGAAATCATTACAACTTAAAAGTGAGAAGTACATTTTTGTTGGATATTCTGAAGATGAAAAAGCTTATAGACTTATTTATTCTCATTCCAATGAAATAATTATTAGAAGAGATATTATGTTTGATGAAAATCTCTCAGCTTGCGAGCCTGATTCAACATTTGTTCCATCTTCTCCCTAGGAGCCATATTCTGTTTGTATGCCATTTTCTGATCCTATTTCAATTTATTCTTCAAATGATGACGGTGAGGAATAAAATCCACCTTCTCCTACCTACCTTCCTCTAGTTGAGTCCACTGAACTTGAATCGACATCGACACTGCATCTTAGCCTCCTCTCTTTTGGCTCAAGTTTCATAAACTCACGATCGAATTTTTTTTCCAGAAGCATTTGACCATCCAGGTTGGGACATAGCAATGAATGAAGAGTATCACTACTTAATGACGAATGATACTAGGGATCTTGTACCTCTTCCTAAGTGAAGAAAACTTGGTAGATGTAAATGGGTGTATAGAACTTAGWATGAATTAGATGAAAGTGTTGAATACATAAGGTTYGGTTAGTTAACAAAGGATTCTCTCAAGTTGAAGGATTTGACTACAATAAAACCTTTGCTCCCGTTGGAAAAATGAATTCCATMCACCTTGTTCTATCCCTTCCGGCCTCATATAAATTGGAGTTCCATCACATGTATGCTAAATTTTCCTTATTGCATGGGGATTCGCAAGAMCAAATCTACATGGAACAGCCTCTTGGCTATGTTTAGAATGATTTCAACCTTGTTTTTTTCTTTAAGAAATCTCTCTATGGTTTGAAGGAAGCTCCTCGAGCTTGGTATGGTAAAATGGATAGCTTTCTTCKTGACACAGGATTTTCTAGATGTCATTCTAACCTCAATGTATATATTAATAAAGTAGGAAGCCATCTCATCATATGTGTTCTTTATGTTTATGACCTTATCCTCATTGATAGTGACTGTAAACATTTAAACCATGTGAAATCCATACTTAAATTGTTTTTGAAATGACAACTTAGGTTATTTGAATTAATTCCTTGGCCTCCAAGTATTGCAAACTAAAAAAGGAATTTCCTTTTTCCTAACCTAAGTATGCATGTGACCTTCTTCGTTGCTTTCACATGGAGTATTGTAAATTATCTCCATGTCTCTTCTAGTCTGGAGTCAAATTTGTTGCCACCTATACTACACTTGAAGTAGATGCCACTTTGTATCGTTAGTTAGTTGGTATCCTTTTATATTTAATTCATACCCATCTTGATATTTACTTTGATGTTGATCGTGTTTCCCAATATATGCAAACACATGATGAAAGCCATTGGAAAGCACCACAAATGACACTTCGATATATCTAGGATATAGTTCAGTTTGGGATACATTACAATTCAGAGGGGATTCCTTTGTTTGTTGGTTTCACAAAGGCAAGCTCACAAGTAGGAGTCAACGAGGTTCTCCATCACAAGATAAGAAGAGCTTGGGGTTTGAACACAAGAAGTTCAAACTTTCAAGGACAAAGGGATGTAGACTCAATTGAGGTGAAATTTCTCCAGAGTGTCTTTGCTCTCAATGTGAATTCATCCTCAAGGCTTGGATATAGCTCACTTTATAGCCTCCAAATGGAATTGAAGGGTTGATTCATATCGTTTCCAGTATATGGAAGGTCAAGGATCATGGATCTCGTGACATGGCATGGAAACATGACACATTTTTTAATTTTCGAGCACCAAACCCGATGTATGCGGGTTGTAATGCAGTAGCCCGCGTAAACACGAGTTGTATAACTGCTAGGTCATGTACATGTATAAAAATGTGTATTTTTTAGCTCTAGAGTGAAGGGGAAATGAAATCTGCAGAGGGAAATGGAAGGCCATCAAAGCACGATGCATGGAGTGTGGAAAAATATGCTATAACAGATGCCTCCTAATGTGTGAGGTTAGAGGAGTATCTGTGATGGCCGAAATACATTATAATTCTCAGAAGTGGAGTAATGAAGACTCAGTTGGAAGTACTAGTTACTCATGAGAATATTACAACTCATATTGACTTTGTACACATGGCTGCCAATCTGAATTACACTGCAAATCCATGTGGATACATATCAAATAGTTGTTCATGGCCATGAATAGGCAATACAAAGTGGGCATATGGCATAGGCTATCATAGTCACGAATAATACATAGTGGAGCCCAGTCTCAAAATCAATCGAAGATATATGTATACAATGGAGTACAATCTGATCTTCCATGACCATTGAAGTCATATAGGTACTGGTTCGATGAAATACAACAATGGATATGGGGTGCTGCTACTGTAAATTGGAGGTCTTCTACACTATCCACCGAAGGTGCAATTCTACATTATGTGAATAGAGGAGTTTAATTCGAACACAATGAGATGTTGTTTGATTATCGRTCATTAAGGTATACCATTAATAAACGTAAGACAACCCACCTATAATGAAATTAGGTGTCAAGGAATCGAGTACATTCATCAAGTGTGAATAAGGGTGTTGAGGTCGAACACTTGAAGAATCCATCAATCAAGAGACATTGATATATTCCCAACTGTCAATGGTGGGAGAACTTGCCACTGATCATTGCAAGCCTCTGGGTACTCATAGGACTCTAGATCTCGATTCTAGAATAGATGAGTTGTAGTCGATGGAAGGAGTCCCGCTAAAAGGAGGGCATTAAGGCATCTCTCATCATCCAATGCAAGGTACAAAGCAATAGCTTGATAATTAGGAGGAGCTCAGATGAATAGGATGTTTACGAACCAACGATCATTTGCATCTCTTGCAATCACGAGATGCAAGTAGTACACGAAAGAGACCCTCTGAATAAAAGCCAATGAGAAAGACTACTGACAACGACGAGGAAACCATCAATAGGGCCAATGGAATCCAAGACACTGCACCAATCCCAATGTGTGAATAGATTTCTTGTCATCGAACACAAGGGAAGCCCCCTAGTCAATGACAAATGAGGAGATTTCATTTTTTGGGTTCAAGGTTACCTACCAATGATGAAATTAGGCCTAGCGTACAAGGTAGGACAACAACTTCATGTAATTTTGAGATACACTAAGGGTATGGTCGACATGCAAAGTCAATAGTTATGAGGAGTAGCCGACACAATCTGGTACTTCCTTTGAACAAGAGCAAGAGAGAGATGAATAACTCAATAAACATAGACTTAACACTGATCATTAACAAAATTTTACAACGCAGGAGGCATCAACAAACTCTCCATAGGGTCTGGAAGAATAACCAGTCAGAGTCGTAGACTCTAAGTTATGTGCTTAGCTTTCTAAGGTCATGCTAAACCAGAACCTTGGATGAAATGGACTCAAGATTTTGTGCTCTATTCAAAGCCGACACGACTGTTGTCGATAGGAGATAATATCATTTTCCCACCCATATTTTTTTGGTTATTTCATAGAAAGAAATGCTATGATCTAGGAGAGGAAACGTGTGTCGCGAATAAGCAATTAGTTCCAAGGACTGGAACATACCTATGCTTAATGAAAGGGAACACATGTAGGGCATGGACACTCGGGGAAATGTTTCCTCTATGGGTAAAGGGTGTCAAGATGCAAAGGATATGTTATCCCCATTTTGTGGATAACTAAGGAGATGATGTCTCGAGGCCCTCGGGTTGCAGATATGGAGTGCCGAGAGACTACATGACCAACAATACGCTTTGCACAGATGGAAAAACCACTCACCACGACAGATGGTCACAGGTTTACAGATCGCATCCACCACACCTATTGGCTTCTGGAAGCAGTGGGCCTTGCTCCATGAGGTACAAGTCAGTATTATGGTGAACATCATTTCAATACGTAAGCCATTTGATTATGTTGTATCTTAGATTGCTCTAGATTTCATGATATGTGCTTGGACATTATGCCTTTTACCCCGCTTCACCTTGGTGGTTGGCATTGTGCCCTAGTAAGTAGTCTTCTTTGGGAATGAGTTTGCTACTGGGAAATCCCTTAATTAGCCATCGTATCGTTCCCACCCATACTTACCATTTTCCATCATTATTCCCCTCTGTTTCCTTATCTCTTGGGATTTTAAGATGTATTGACCCAAGAAGGGGTTGTCCCTAATTATATGGGAAGAAGGGGCCAAAGGCCCAAAGGGGTTTGTATTGGATAAAAGATAAAAGCCATGTATGAACCTTCCAGATGCTTCGCCCAGGTATCACCCAAGAAAGAAATAAAACACTTATCTTTGAATAAAAGGGGACCCATAATATAACAAAGAAATACCTGAAAGGTAGATTGAAGGATAGGAGGTCTCATCATGAGTTGACCTATCATGTCCATGGATATCTAGTGGTATGACATTGTCATTATCTAGTCACCAAACTAGGGCAATGACTCTCAGTTGCATCGCTGAGAGAAAGGGGGTCTCATCACGAGCCAACCTTCTCATTTCCATTAGGCATTTGTGGGTGACATTGCCACCATCTGGTCACCACGACAGGGTAGTGACCTTCAACCTCTCCTTGTGATAAATAAAATATAAAGAAACAAAGATAAAAGGCAAATAAAGGGCTTGGAAAAAATGCATTGTGGACGAAGGTACCACACACCCTCTACAAAGGCACCCATGAATGAGACACTACGACCCCTAATATTTCATGATCCCTATGCCCATTGAGTCTTGACCCCATCCACCTCATACACTTTACATGTCTTAGAGAGGGACCTCTTGGAGGCTCTCCTCGAACTAGGGAAAGATCTACCCAACAGGACACCTCGTCAACCCTCCCATACTTAAGCTTGACAAGTTGCATAGTCTCTCTAAGTTGTTAATTGTTTGATATGGTAATATTTGATGCACATGCTTAGATGACTTGTTTATTGATTGGATCCACTTATCAGGATGTTATGACTTGAGATCCTTGGAGGGTGTGTCCATTTTTTTTTGCAGGACCTAGTTGGTGGACAGTTTTGGGAGAACAAGCCTAGCTTGGGCTTCCATGGGGCTACAAGCCCACAAGTTGGATTCCAAGGGCTTGTATTCCATATGAAAGAGAGATGATTTGGATGGCCTTGATGATGACTTGGATGACCTAGCCCACCCATTGCTTGCTAAACAATTTTTCCAGGAGGGGAAAAACGTCCCATTTTTTAGCATGATGTCATGGTATTGGGGGTTTGGTCTTGGTGGTGAGGTGCCACTCACTTGCACTTGGAAGTTTTGAGGAGAAGAGGGTTTTCACTAAGAAGAGATCATCTAGATGCTTGACACATGGCCTTGGGAGGCCTTTCCATATTTCTCCACCACCAACGATCTCCTCAAAGTGGCCAAACGTCCCCTAAAGGGGTGACACCATCCTTAATTAGGGTTTAATTTGTGTAAAAGATGAAATTTTAAGTGAATTGTTTGATATTATTGTGTTAAGGGGGAAAGATTAGGGTTGTTGACCCCTAATCTTCTGTTTTACTCCTTATTTTGTGGACAAGCCATGTTGTCTATTTTTTGTATAAGTAGAGATCATAAGATCTCATTTCAAATCATAACTTTCCTCTCACAAGAGGACTCGGTCTGAAATTTGGGCCTCCTTGGCTATTTTAGCTCTTTTGCACTTGTGTATGGCTGATTTTATGAGTGGTTGGTGGAAGAAGGCCTAGCACTAGCTTTGGATGATGCATTTCTAGCTTTTGTGGTGATTTGCCTTGGTATTTCTCTTGATCTTGGTATGGTTTTCTACTATTATGCTATCATTATTTAAAGTTCAAGTGTTTTATGCTAGGAGCTAGGTGGGAAGTATAAGGGAATACACCCCCACCATAGCTTTCACCATTGCTATTTTCTTCATCTCATTGATCAAGGCTTTGCTAAGAGAAATATAAGGGAACACACCCTCTTAGCTTAAACCCTAGTTTAGAGAAACTTTCATTGGGAAGTAAAAGGGATTCCACCCCCAAGGAGGTGGCTTCTCTAAGCTCCTTGTGAGTCCAATAACCCAATATTAAAGGCACTAGTAATTGATTTTTTGCATTGGAGATATAAAATTATTGCATTTGGAAACGTGAATTTTGGTCCTTTTACTTCTAAAGTGGATTGTTGTTAAGGTCCTAACCCGCACATAGGTAGATCAATGTATTCGAATGTAATAAAGGTCAATATTAATAAGGCCTTTCAATAAAATAGAATAAGGCGGATGTAAGAAGACCTAATAGAAGCTTCCGCTTCTAGAAGGATCTTCC
>SNQJ01S0006069.1:90832-111994 GCA_010110895.2 Picea sitchensis
AAAGGCTACTCATTGTTGCTGTTAAAAATTTGCATCTTCAGCCGTTAGGGCTGCAGAAACCCTAACATACTTGCTCAAATAACTCTTTATTCAACCATTGGTTTGAGCTCAAATTTTGCACATTTAGTCTACTTGTCCGAGCGTACTTTCTAGCAAATTTTTAGGGGAATCTAGTGGCTGATTTTCTTACTGTAATACATTGAATGTTACAACCATAGGTCTTATATAATTTTCTGCAAACAAGTGTTTACAACAACCTTATCTTTTATGATAAGAGTACCAGTTCTTTCACCTTGAGTTTAGCTAGTCAATTGCTAGTTTTTATCTTGCTTTTCCTACTTGATTCTTAGAATTTATTGAGTAGATTATAGTATATTTTTATTGCTGATTTATATTGTCATCTATTGCTGAAAATTAGGGACACCAAGATTAACTTGTTGATCCAGCTAACATATATTGTTGCAAGGTGTGTTTTCTTGTGTCTCGGGTAGGTATAATCATTCGAAAAAACACTACACTTGTGGGGAAGCCTTTGCTTGACTTACAAGGCATCTCTCCCTACCCTTCATTCCATTTAAAATTGACCTATAGGGGCTCCATTTCCATTTCCTTCCATATCCCTCTCAATCCCCCTAGGGTCACCGGGATCACCTCCCTAGAGTGACCTAGTTACCCTTGAAGTGAGGAACCTACATCGAGGTAACATTGGGTGTAGGATTCCCATGGTTGTAGCACTTGTTCCTTGTTTGGGTCAGGCTTTTCCCAACCTACAACTTGTGCCATAAAAGGATATATGAAAGGCACTACTTGGCTAGCGATGAGAATTGCAGAGGCAGGAGGCTTATAATGAGAAAGTGGGAGCCGGAAATAGGCTCAACAATGCAAGCTGGATAATAGGATGCAATTACAATTTAACTCAAGAAGTGTCTTTTTTCGTAGATGTTAGTCTCGTTGTCCCGAAAAAGTATAAAATAATGCCCAGAAGAACTCTTTTTGCCAATGGTGATTAGAGTATTATTTTTTCGTAGGTAGTCTACGTGGTCCAGAAAAGGGTTAAACTTATACCAAAATAGACGTCCTTTCAAAACCATTTAATGAATGTGAAAGAGACAAGTTCACTTGGTAATATTTTTCGTTTTTTCGGGAGTCAGAAAAGAGATTAACCAAGACTCAGGGGGATTTTCATAGGTAATGGTTAGAATGATATTGAGTAAGAAAATGGGGTTCAAACTCAAAGTCATATTGGTACTATAAGGGACTCCCGGTCCTATGGAGTAACTTCTGCATGGGAAGCAAATGACAAAAGTGTTCTAACTAGGGTACCCATGTTTGGTAAGTCACTACTACTTAATAACGACACTTTTAGTAGCGGTGAGAAGGTTCTTTGTCACTAATAAATGGGTTTTTACCTAGGGCATATGAATCATGGTCATAGGACGATGTACAAATGCAAATCAAGGTGAGAACCTATCCTATATGTCGGTGACGAAATATACYGAACGGAGGCACAAACGGGCGATACGATGTTGGAAATCCGTTAAAAAACCATGGACAAAACCACTTCAAACCAGGTCTTTAATGATGCTATTAGTCCATAGGGAAAAAGTGGGTAAACATTGGTTTTTATATGTTTCATTTTTTTTTTGTGTTTTTCAATTTGATAAAGGAAAAACAAAAAACACAAATATTTTTGTATGGTATCATGTATTAACAATTATTCTCTTACGCAGACGTAGGTCCGAGACGACTAGAGGGGTTCCCACGACACCATATTTTTTGGGTTGTAAAGGATGAAATATAAAAAACATTTGGTCTTCGACTCTACTTATATATGTTACAATGGATGAATGTATAAATGTGTTTTCTTTACTTAGTTATGTGACAAATGCCAATCTAAAATGTAATTAGCATATGCGTCAAATACTTGATTAGAACTTCTAGGGATATGATTATATGTAAGAAAATCAAAATATCGTTCCAAAAGTCGTACCTGTAGRAATTGTCGAAGTAAAGTAAGATATCTCACACGGTAACTGTCGTTCAACTGACATACAACTAACTGGGAGTTCAGGCGAACTTCTAAGGATTGAACACCATGTGAAATGGAGTCACATAATAGCTCTAAGATGACGCTATACTCAACCACATTATTCGTTGATGGCTCCAGACAAATGCCACCAGAAGACACCAGTTGTCCCTTAGGTCAATAAATAACCCAAGCGATGAAAACCAGGTTCTGCGTATGGCGACTGGCACCGTCTGCGAATCCTAATTATACTGAAGTTTTCGTTGACATCTGCCAACTAAGGGAAAAATCAATAAGAAAGTCGATGGCGCAAAAGAGAAAAGAAAAAGAAGTGTATAGCCTAAGATACACTAATATACAAAGGTCACACACAGGGTTGAGAGCCCAAGCATCATACCTTTTAAGGTAGAGCCCATTTCTAGGCTCGTCGAACACATTCCCCTCACAATATTCTAATTCGTAGGCTCCTTTCTCTAGGACACGTCACACGATATAAGGACCATGCCACATGGGGTTAAACTTCCCTAACCCCAATGATTCCTTAGCTTCGTCATAAATGAGAACCAAATCACCCTCAGCGTACTGTCGGGGACAGACATACTTATCGTATTCGACCTTAACAGGTCATTTATTTGCTTCGATAGCCGTAGAGGTGTCTCGACGCTACTCATCTAGGTGCTCTAGATGTACGAGGCATGCTTTGAGATCGGTCATGTTAGGTAGGAGTTCAATTGCCAACTTAAGGGAAGAGATTTCAAATTCAATAGGAATAATCGAATCCACATCGTGTACTAACTGAAACGGTGAGAACCGGTGGAAGTCTTAACCGTAGTTCGGTATGCCCAAAGTGCAGGGTAAAGCATCACATGCTAGTTAGATTTACTTTCACTGACAATGTTTTGCAAAATGGTCTTTAGATATTTATTCACCACCTCTACTTGTCCATTTTCCTGGGGATATTAAGGGGAAGGATGACCGTGTGTAAAACCCAATTTCGATGCTAACTCTTTCATCGTCTCATTCTGGAAGTGACTGCCATGATTAGTAACAATCTTTTTTGGGATTCCAAACCGAGCTATAATCTGATTGAATACAAAAAATGTTGTAGTCTTACCATCAGATTTATTGGTAGGCATGGCCTCAGCCCATTTAGTAAAATAATCCACAACTACGATAATATGATGGTGCCCCCCAGTCGAGGTTGGGTTGAAGTCCATGAAATCCACCCCTCACTTGGTGAAGGGATCGACGAAGATGACTGGGTGAAGAGGGGCTAGGTGCGAGCGTATTTTCTGAGCGAACACCTGGAAAGGGTGACACTCCTTGATCGCTTCGATGCAATCTTTAAATATTGACGGCCAAAAATAACCAGCTTGCAATATCTTTTGGGCTGTTGCAAGCCCGGATAAATGACCAGCACACGCCCCATTGTGACAATCATTGAGAACAACCTTAGCTTCTTCGTGAGTCAAGTAATGACACAAAATATTATCCACCCCTCGACGATACAAAGTGTCGCCACTAATAAGGTAGTTTTTATCTTGATGACGTATACGTCGTCGGTTGTCTCTCGACATATGCTGAGGGAGCTTCATGGTTTGAAGGTAGATTAAAATATCTCTGTACCAAGGGTTTGAAGACAATATAAGGAATATATGTTCATCCGCGAATGAATCGTCATGAAAAATATCCGCATCTAGTCTAGGGACGTCTGAGGTCAGTGTTGCAAAAACTAATGATTTCTTGGATTTTGTAGAAGAAAAATCGAGATCAAATTCTTGTAAAATAACAATCCACTGATTGTATTTCCCCCCTATGATATGCCTTGTAAGGACGTATTGAAATGGATTGATATCCACAACCACGGTAGTTTTGCAGAGAAAGATAAAATGTTATAATCTTTGAACCGCATGTACAACAACCAAGGATAGCTTCTCTACGTGAGAGTATTTGAGTTCAGGACCAACTAGATTTCGACTAAGGTAGTATATAATGTGCTCATGGAACTCGCCATCCTCCTGAAAAAAGGACCATACCAATCGTCCCTTCAGACGCAGCGATATAAAACAAAAAGTCTCTACTGTAGTCTGGGGCCTTTAGTAGAGGYGCTRATAACAAGGCTTTCTTAAGAGCATCGAAGGATTCCTAGGCTCTCTCATTGCATATGAACGGACTATATTTCTTCAAAAGACGTATGAAACCTTTAGTTATTTTGGCATACTTAGTGATGAAACGATGCAGGAAGTTAGCCTTCCCGTGTAAACCTTGAAGTTGTTGAATGTTGTGCGGGGGAAGCAACCGAAGTATTGCCTCAACCTTCATAGGATCCACCATGATCCCATGCTAAAAAACTATGAATCCTAAAAGATGACCATACCTAACGCAAAAGATGCACTTGTGAGGGTTCAATCGAATGCGAGAATAACATCTCTCAAATACTAGTTGAAGTTGAGTTGAGTGATCTACCCTCTTGCGAGAGTGAGAAATGAGATCATCTAGGTAACATTCAACGATATGCTTAAGATCATGAAATGCAAAGGTCATGGAACGTTAGAAGGTTCCTCTGACGCTTTTAAGACCAAAAGAAATTGTTCGGTATGCGAAGGTACCCCAAGGAGAAATAAACGTCATATTATGTTGATCCTTGGGTTTGATATGAATTTGATTCTAACCTAAAAGTCTGTCCATAAAGGAAAGGACTTCACTTCCCGCACACTCGTCATTATTCTGGTCAATAAAAGGAGTGGGGAAGTTATCTTTAGGACAAGATTTGTTTAGGTACCTAAAATCCATACATACGCGGACGGTTCCTTGCTTTTTACGGGAACGAGGTTAGACACCCATTCGGTCAAGGGAACCAGGTAGATGAAACCAACATTGAGTAGCTTCTCCATCTTTGCCTTAATAGCGGTGGCCTTCCTAGGATTTACAGCTCTAAGACGTTGCCAAACAGGTTTAGCATTCAGATAAGTTTTAACTTCATGTTCGACAATGTTGGGCTCGATCCATGGCATCTCTTCGTATGAGCAAGCAAATACAACTCCAAATTCCTTGAAGAGATTGTTGTAGATATGAATTTCCTTAGGTGAACAATCCACACTGATATATACGTTTTAAATCCTACTAGGGGTTCGAGAGATGTCTATCGTGATGGTAGGAGAAATGTTCACCATGTTTCCTTAGACATAAAAACCATGCATATCAACGAAACCATGGCGTGACCGACCATCTCACTCAAGGTGGACCTAAACTCATATTGTTCAATCCTAACAAGCTATGAGAGAAAATAGGAGCAATGATGCATATCGTCCCAAGGCCTATCGGGACAAGACATGGCCTCTAATATGGCTTCATCTGAGGGTAAAGTATCGTCAAGGGAATCATGCGAACAAGATGATTGGATGGACCATACGGGCTCTACGATAGGATCCACCTCGTTCGTTCGAGCGGAGGAAGGATCCCTGTCAACAGTAGCTTCTTGAATAGCCCGATACACAACTTCTACTGCAGACAATGGCATTGCGATCTCGATGTGAGAATGACCTTCGTATGACATAATCGGGGAAGGTAGTGTCCAAGGTATGTTGAAATACGAAGTATGGAAATGAACGAACCTCATCAATGATAAAGACTCACTAGAGATGGCATTAATACATGCAATTGGTGCCATGAAAATCAAAAGTACTCATCAAGGAGGAATGCATCCCAACACCAACATTCTTAGTTTCCTATTGAGAATTATCAGTAACAGGGATTGTAGGCCACACTCATGCAAAAGGACTAGGATGTGAAAAGGAAAATTTGTTGATCGTCACAATATTTCCTTTGTGAGGAAAGCATAGAACGCGCATCAACCACCTTGACCTCGACCTCAACATCCTTTTCGCCTAATTGGATCGGAAAAGTGAGAAGGATACTGTGGGGTCCAAAAGAATACCCATAAAAATAAGTCAACATGGTCATGGATTGAGACAGGGGTGAAGAGCCAATGGATTTCCAATAGGCTAGAGACATCACGGATCTCGAAGCACCTTCATCAATTACAGTAGGTTTGAAGGTAACATTCGTGTACTCCACATGGATTTCAAAGGCCATGTGGTAAGGTAAGCGAGGTTTAACATCCATGACATCAAACTTGATAACCTTTGAGCCACACTAGTCTAGAGATCCTAGCACAGATAGCAAGGAGTTCCTCTGTGAAGGACACGTCTGGAGAACCTCCAAAGCTGACATCCCACATGAGGTTTGGCGCAWATCCTCGACAATCGAGTAATTTTSGGTGGATCTTGTTGGGTATGTGTTATATTCTTTGCACGACTAGCTGTAGTGTTTTGTACGTTGCGTCGGCGACAATAGCCTGGATTTTTTTTTGCCTCGGGAAACGTGTTGCTTTTTTGCCTCAGTTTTCGTGTCTCTTTGATTTTCGTTTCCACTATTGGGCGGTTTTTCGGCACATGATTTTTGTCGATGGTTTTCTATTTCCGGTTAAGGAATTAGGGTTGTTGACTAATCTAGGTCATTGGGTTAGAGTTTTGGATGTTGTTGGCTCCTATATGTTAGAGAAACAGGTTCTTGGAGCAATAAAATAAAACAAATGCGGAAATAAAACACATAATATACTCAATACAATAGAGACACATATATACGTGGTTCACCCAGTGTGGTTTACGTCCACCAGAGAAATTTCCAGGTCCTTCCTTTATTATTATCCAACAAATAAAGGGATACAACCTACAACACACCCGCTGTAACTTCCTCTTCTTTCTCTCACAGTCTTCTCACTCAGAATACAATATTCACACTGATACATAGCCGCAATACATTTCCCTCGTAAAATAGGGTTTCGTTATAGGGAAAAAAACCTTAACATAACTTCTATTGTCAGATCTACGACCTTATAATGAACTGTCCAGTTTTACTATGAAATTACAATATACATTTACAAGGCAATTTTTCGAGGAGCATTGGTGTTGCTGAAGAGGGTTCGGTTTGGAACTTTGGATAAGCTGCAAGGAAGCACTATTAGTGATGGGTGTAATATTTCTATTGTTCCTGATATTGGAGTCGAAGAAGAAAGAACTCTTACAGTGTCTAGAGAAAAGATTATGATGTGGCATCAAAGACTAGGGCATATTAGAGAGAAGGGTCTTCTACTACTACACGATAAAGGTATGGTTGAAGGTATGTCTAACTGCTCTCTGGATTTTGATTTCTGTGAACATTGTGTATATGAGAAGCAGAATCGGGTAAGATTCCCCTCTGGTGCAATGAGGGCAGAAGGAATTTTACAGTTAGTTCACAATGATGTGTTTGGACCTATGTCGGTTCCATCATTGGGAAAATCTGTGTACTATGTGGCATTTATAGATGACTTCTCGAGGAATACTTGGATATATTTCCTCAGGAAGAAATCTCAAGTCTTTGATAGGTTTAAAGAGTTTGAGGCTCTTGTTGAAAATCAAACAGAGAAACGAATTAAGGTGTTGAGGAAATATAATGGCAGAGAGTTCTATGTGAATGAATTTGAATAATTCTGTAAGAAGTGCGGTATAACAAGGTAGAGGACTACTCCATATACACCTGAGCAGAATGGAGTTGCATAAAGGATGAACATGACGCTGATGGAAAAATAAATGTGCATTCGTAGTGGTGTCGGGTTAGGGAAAGAATTCTGAGCAGAGGCAGTGGGTACTGCATGTTACGTGGTCAACATATCACCCGCATCAATGCTGGATGACAAGACTCCACAAGAGGTATGGATTGGTAAGAAACTTTCTCTTACACATCTCAAGGTATTTGACTATGAAGCATATGTTCATGTTCCAAAGGAAAACAAGAGTAAGCTAGATAAGAAGGTTGAAAAGTGTATCTTTATTGGATATAAATATGGTCTCAAATGTTATAAGCTTTGGAACCCATAAAATAAGAATGTTGTGTATAGTCGAGATGTATTATTTAGAGAAATGAAGGATGTTGTTAAACAAGAAGTCCTACCAAGTAAGGAAGAACCAAAGAAAATAGAGTTTGATTTAAAGGATGATGAATCAGACTCTACAAAAGAACATGAATCAGAAGAAGAAGATCCTCATACTCCAATATTGAGGAGATTGGTTCAAGAAAGAGGGCTACCGGAAAGGTATACTCGATATGATTTTCGTTCAAATTTTTGTTTGTCTATTACTGATGATGATCTTAGAACTGTTAGGGAGGCAGTGGATTTAGAGGATGGAAAGCTCTGGAAAAAGTCCATGGATGAAGGAATGGAAGCCTTGGATAAGAATGAGGCTTGGGATCTAGTGGATTTATCGACTGGAAGAAATCCCATTGACTGCAAATGGGTATTTAAAAAGAAGCTGAATGTAGAAGGCAAAGTGGAGAAATACAAAGCTTAGTTAGTAGAAAAGGGTTATTCCCAGGTTGAGGGAATTTATTTTGGTGAGATTTTTTCTCTTGTTGCCAAGTTAACTTCTATAATATTTATGTTATCTGTTGTTGCTGCATTTGATTTTGAAGTAGAACAGATGGATGTGAAGACAACATTCCTACATGGGGATCTAGAAGATGAAATCTATACGAAGTAGCCAGAAGGATTTGTTGTGAAGGGAAAGAAGGAGCTGGTATGCAAGATGAAAAAGTCCCTGTATGGTTTAAAACAATCACCAAGGATGTGGTATCAAAAATTTGATACTTCATGCTACGACTTGGCTCAACAGGAAGCAAAGAGGATCACTGTGTGTGTTTTAAATTAATTGGTGATCATTTGATTTATTTGGTCTTGTATGTGGATGACATGTTACTGATAGGAAACAACAAGGAGATTATCCAAGATGGGAAAACTCAGTTGTCCTCTAAATTTGACATGAAGGATCTCGGTGCTTCAAATTTCATTTGGGGCATGGAAATTAAAAGAGATCGGAAAAAGAGGAAGCTATGGTTAAATCAAGGAAAATATGTCTAGAGAATATTGTAGAGCTTTAATATGCAAGAAGGTAAATTGGTGAAGGTCCCTATTCTTGTTGGTGTAAAGTTATTTGTGGATCAGTGTCCCAAGACACATGAAGAGGAGGAGTACATGTATCGTTTTCCATATGCGAGTGCAGTTGGTAGTTTGATGTATGTAATGATCTGTACTAGATCGGGCATTGCACATGCAGTGGGAATTTTGAGTAGGTATATGTCAAAACCAAGGAAGGGGCATTGGACATCAGTAAAAAGGGTTTTTAGGTATTTGTGTGGCACTGCTAGCTATGGATTGTTCTACCAAGGAAGACCAGGATTGGACAGAGTGTTGGACATACACAGCTTTGTGGATGTAGACTGGGATGGAGATAGGGATCGTAGAAGATCTACAAGCGGGTATGTGTTTAACCTGTTTGAAGGAGCAATCAATTGGATGAGCAAAAGACAGGCCGTAGTGGCACTTTCAACTACAGAAGTTGAATACATGGCAACCATTCATGCAAGTAAGGAAGCAGTATGGTTACAAAGATTGTGTTCAGGTATTGGGTTGGTACAACATGCTGTAAGGATAGATTGTGACAATCAGAGTGCAATTTTTCTGGCGAAGAACCCGACTTATCATTCAATGACAAAGCATATTGATATTCAATATCACTTTGTGAGAGACATTGTTGAAGAAAAGAAAGTGTTGTTGATGAAGTTGGACACTTTGAAGAATGTTGCAGATTCATTAACAAAATCTGTGAGCACTGAGAAGTTCTCTTGGTGTAGAGGATCCATGGGCATTGTTTCCGTGGATTGTTGACTATGTAATCCTGTAACTCCCTGTATGCAAAGAAAACAACTAGTGGGAGAATGTTGGATATGTGTTATATTCTTTGTAGCCCCCTCGAGAATTTTTTTTGCTTCGGGAAACATCACATTTTTGCCTCGTTTTTCATGTCTCCTCGTTTTTTGTGTCCATTGTTGGGAGGTTTTTTGGCACATGGTTTTTTCCAATGGTTTTATATATTCGGTTAAGGAATTAGGGTTGTTCAGTAATCCATGTCAATGGGTAAGGGTTTTGGATGCTGCTGGCTCTTATATGTATATTGTATACTAAATAATGTATCAATATGAATGATACATAATATCCAGGGGAAAAATCTCTTTGTAATGTGTGTATTTTCCATTGTATCTTTTCTGCTCTTTTATTGAAAATATGTTTGCAGTAAAATATTGTACAAGGTTAAAATCTACAGCTTTGGCATTAGGATTATGGGCAGAGCGCTTAAGGACTCCATTCGAAATACGAGGTGGAGGTTCTGACTTATCAATCTACAAAGCCATTTCCGGGGGAGGAGGCGACTATAGACCTAAAACAGTCTGTGAAGAATCTTAATCGCGAGATCGAGTGCCTACATCAATTTGAGACTTAACCATATTGACGCAAAGATGGCCACCATCATGTGCTGAGGGGTTTTGAATCCCGATCGATGCATTTTAGGTGTTAGAGGTCCCTGAGGTCATATTTTGGTCATGTGGAAATAGGTTAGTTAGAACAACAAGATGTTGTTGCAAAATAGTCCTCGAGGATTTCTGAATTTTGGGGCACAAGTGGGTAAGTTGATCATCTTTACAAAGTTTACAGGGAAACTTCACCTTCCCCTTTTCTTTCTTGCCCTGACCGACATTATTATTTCATCTATAATTATTATTGTCGTCCTTGGATTTGTTGTTATTCTTTCCACCCTTACGATAATTACCACGTACTTTCCTCTTGTTCCCTCCGGGTTGCTGGTTATTGTTTGGGTTTGACGACAACTATATAGAATGCACATCCACCGATGAGGTGGTGGTGGAGGAAGTTGTAGCCTGTCCTACTATAGACTGGTTAAGAGACAAACATTTCAGCTGGTTCGTGACATGGCCTATGGTCTTAGCATTTTCGTAGCCTACAATGCCATCGGCATGAGGCCTGAGATTTTGTCTAGGATCGTAATTTGACTGTGGTGCGTCAGGGAGAATTTCGTAAAGAATCTCAGATTGAGCATATATAAGGTCCAACTGTTGGACTTTGAGGATGGCTTCTTCCTCAGTTGTCTCTT
This sequence comes from Picea sitchensis, assembly GCA_010110895.2. Lineage (NCBI taxonomy): Eukaryota > Viridiplantae > Streptophyta > Pinopsida > Pinales > Pinaceae > Picea > Picea sitchensis. Next base: position 101,906 of record SNQJ01S0006069.1, read on the forward strand.
CGGATATAGAAACATCCTTTAAAATGTAAGGTTGGAAAGACTTGAGGAACTGTTCCAACAGAAACTCTGGAGGGATGTAGACTTTAATCAACCTCTTCCTTCTACGCCAATCTTGGATATGATCAAAGATATGGGTGGCTTTAACTTGCCGAAAGTCAATAAGAGTTCTAGGCTGGCATCATAATGAATCGATAATTGGAAGTGATTGAGAAAAATAAAGACCATCTGATTAAAAGATCCATAGGTTCCCCCAGGTAGCTCGATGTACCACTTTGTGGAGACCTCGAGGAGGGTGCGTTGAAATATCCTCAAATGAATAGAATCGTCAATAAGGGAGTTAGATGAGCACCATAGGTGAAAGATAGTCACATGATCACTCGGGTCCTCACCATTCTTTGCTTCAAACTTTGGAATTTCAGAAGGAAGCTTGGTGCGGACGGGGGGCCATGACGGATCGTGACGCACATGGTCATTCATCAATTTTGACAAATCTGACAGATTTAGCGTTTCCAGAAAAGGGAGCGATGGTTGCGACGTAGAAGTCCATGCTCCTGGGAAAGATTGGTTTTGCGAGATCGCAGACCAACCATGGTTCTGGTATATACCATGGCCCTGGCCGGTAGGATAGTATCCTCCTCCCAACATATTCATAAAAGGTTGTAGGGCATCACAAAAGCCGCTTGTGAAGAGAAAACAACATTATAAGGATTACTCATATGAGGATAAACGTTTCCCCTAGACGAAGGAACTTCATGCAGGGGGTTGCCCATACTATAAAACTGACTCCCTCCAGATGGAACACCATAGGATAGAGGGGGGTAGGAATCAACAACGTGGAAGAAGGAATGACAGACGAAGTATAAGAAGTAGAAGGATCGCCTATTTGAGCACTTGCTCTTGGAAAAGTGAAGCTAGGATTGGGTCCACAGGAAAGAGGATTCCAAACTCCTATTGTAGGATTGGATTGAGGGATATGACCCCCACCAAACGAAAAAGGAGAATAAGGAGGCATCATGCCCCTAGACCCAAAACTAGGATTCACATGAGACGACGAAACAAAGGATGACAAGTGTGAAGTCAAGTTTGGCATACTAGATGAAAAAGGATTAATGGTCGAAGGTATTGACTGAGTACTATGATACGACATACCACCTGGAAATAGAAAAGGATTCGTTCCTACAGGCTGAGCAGATACCATGGTTTGGGTAGCATTAGATGGAGGATCTGACATCGAAACTGTTGACGACAAGGGAGTCGAAGGGATCCCACTAATCAAAGAGGATATAGGAATTGAAGGGTTTCCTGAGACATTCATGCTCGACTCAGTACTCATGGTAAGACGATCAAGAGCCTAGGAGGCGGAGATGTATGTACTACGCTTATTAACTCTATGCCTTTTAGGAGGCGTCTTCGGTAAAGGATCAAGAAGCAGTGGTAGCTTTAAAAGACGAAGATACTGGCGAGGAGGCTGATATCACTCCACGATGACTCAAAACGCGAGATACAATACAAAATACTAAGGCCGACTAATAATCAAAGAGCACACTCCTAAATAAAGCTAAATGCCAATGCACACAAAAAGGATATGATGGATGAAAGGATCGCTCGAACTAAAGTAGAAATGCCTCGCCCAAGAGGGGCGTGAGACTTCGAAACAATAGAGTGGAGGTATCAAAATCAGTTATAAGGACTCTCGTAGGCTTCACAACGTAGTCGGTCAGATCCCTTTGGAGAGGAAATCCTCCATAAAGTCTATGTGTTGTCCAATACCTATCTGACCTAGGGTACTTGTAGAATAACCCCTGCAAGTAACATATGTGGCTACCTATGTGATGCAACTAAAGTCACCACGATATAACCAATGCCCAGGCGAGTAGTCGCAAGTCTGGTCCACCATATGGGTAGGGTAGCAAAGCTTGAAATCGCGACAGCACCACCTGTCATAGAGCTAAAGGAACTAGCAAGACCCCTATATACGAATAGAACCCTAGAAATATCTCTGATGCTAGGAAGGTATTAGAGGGTTGTATCTGCAACAAACTTCGCACGACCTCGTTCTTAACTCCAGTGTGAGCGGAGCCTCCTGAGGACACCAATTATATAATGGGCTTCACCACTTCTCGGTCAGACACATATGTTCAGTTTTATAGCCTTGGAGAAGTTTACTCACAAGGTCGTATACTTGTTTGTGTACCCTGAAAAATAAAATCGTTTCTAATCAATTTTAATTATTCAACGTTAATTTTAATGGCTTCTACTTACTCAAGAGGTGCGATCGTGAAACTGATGGTATTATGACTCAACATAAATAAAATAAACAAATATAAAAACACTGCTAAGTACTAGTCTTGATTTTCAATGATATGGTATGCTTCTAAATGTTCTTCCTAAGATGCAATCCCTACAATTCCAATGAAGTGCAATCTTTCCTAATATGCCAAAACAAATGCAAAGTAGAAAAAAGTGGAAATGCCATAAGTAAAATGCAAGAAAACAATTTTTTTTGTATTTTCGATATAATGAAAAGAAAATGCAAGGAGCGAATAACAACCTCACAGACAGACCCCACTACAAGAAAAATGATACAAGTCAAGTAGGATACCAAGAAGCGACTACCCAGACCAGTGTGCAAGGACAAAACATGGGAAAAATGACAAGAAAAGAGTTTGCCCAAAGAATTGACCAATAAAGCGGCTTCCTATCACTCTATAGGCACTTAACAGTCAAAATAGGGACCCAAGAAGTCTCAGCCAGTGTTGTATATCTCTCTGATATATCGGATATATCGTCGAGATATAGAGGAGGACGATATATTTTTTGGAAAATGTCATGAGACATTGTGAAAATATCGCAAGTCGATGGGAAATATTCACCTACTGGCTAAAAAGGTGGAAAAAGTGCACGTGAAGGGGTTTTAAAGGTCGTTGGTTGCCTTTTTCACTCATTTTTTCATTTCTAAGGTGTGAGAGAGCTAGACAGGTGTGAGGGAATTCATTGTGCATCTATCCAAGGAGGAGAAAGTCAAGAATCTTGTTGCCATTAGCAGAGAGATCGTGAAGTGGGGATTCATCATTCAATCATTCAAACCATCAAGATTTCTAGGTATGAACCAAAACGTTTTTCTTTCATTTGTTTGAAGTTTGAAATTTGTTTTTCTAGAGTTAGGCTAGGGTTTGCAATGTGCTTCTTCTTGTTATTTTTTAATGGAAGATTCAATCATTCCACATTCATCTAGCTCTCATTATCAATGATGTATATCTCGTCTCGAGGAAAGTATCGGTGAGGGTCTGGGATGTAACTTATCGACGACATTGACAGAAAATATCGGAATATCTCGGAAAATGTCGCAAGACCTCAAAAAGACAAAAAAACACTCATTTTTTTCAAATTTTTAAACATGTAAAGAAACAACAACGTCAAATAGACACATTTCTAGGGTTAGGCTAGGGTTAGGCTAGGGTTTGCAATGTTCCTCTTCTTGTTGTTTTTTAATGGAAGATTCAATCATTCCACATTCATCTAGCTCTCATTATCAATGATGTATATCTCGTCTTGGGGAAAGTATCGACGAGGGTCCGGGATGTAACTTATCGGTGACATCGATTGAAAATATCGAAATATCTCGGAAAATGTCGCAAGACCTCAAAAAACAAAAAAAACACTTATTTTTTTCAATTTTTTAAACAAGTAAAGCAACAATAACATCAAATAGACACATTGCTACATAAATATGAAAATACAACTAATAAATAAGATGCATAAGATGTCAAGTGGTCACATATCGTTACTAAACTGAAAATTCTAAAACATGTTCTTGATAGAATGATACAAAATCACATCAAATGATCAAAATAAATGTATCGCATGAGATGAATCGTCATGAGGAATCTAGATTCTAAAGAGTACATAATAAAATGAAAATGATAGATCATAGGTACCCAAATCATTGATTCCCTCTAGGTCATGCCGCTCTACCCCTTTTATAGGTAAAGGGCACCACTTTTCCTTTGGAAGCAGTAGGTGGTCGTGGAGGTGCTTGGCATGAGCTTGGAGTGGAAGCTGCAGCTACTCCAGATGCTCCAACCGAGGTGGTAAKTGATGGGGACGAGATGGAAGGCAAAATGTGTTGCCTCCTCCCAGTCCCAACAGACCCAAGTCCAACTCYAGGTATGGCTCTYCATGGAGGTCATGGCGGCATTGGCTACACCGGAAGATCAATCTCCTCCTCAACCTATGTATCCACTGGAAGTGGAACATCATCCTCATCCTCCTCCTCCTCCTCCTCCTCCGTTGTTTCCTCCTCCCTCAAATAATTTTCATGCTCCTCCTCCAACAACTAGGGTGCCTCCTTCATCTTAGGCTCCTGAATCTCCACCCTCCACTGACTAGTCGTGTCAATGTCATCAAATGAAATGACCTCTATGTCAGGTTCTTTGTCAAKTTGCTTCACCCGCAACCTTAGATTGTAGTAGACATATACCGAGTCATTAAGGCGCTGGGTACCTAACATGTATGAACATCGAGAGGCGATGGTAAATAGTAAATTGTAAAAATTAAAATTCAAAAAATATAAGCAWTTTAAATTTTGATTGTTGCATTTTTGAACATTTCTAACATATTGCGCTTCTTGGACTGTATCTTTTCAAAGACACTCCAATTGTGCTCACACCCTAAAGAACTGCAAGTTTGACTAAGCACCCAAACAACAAGTTTCTGTAGATCTGAGAGATTTCCACCATAGTGTTTCCACCATAGTGTTTCCACCAGACATCTACAATGAATACAATGAAAGGAATACAACGAATTATATTTAGGATTTCCATCAAGTAATAAATGTCATATATAATATATAGAAAGGAATAAAGAAAATTTGAAATTGAAGCTTACCTGACATCCTTGTGGTTCTATCTTGGACAACCATATCATAGCCCAACATCCCTGTTGCCATCCTATATATCTCATTCTGTTTAGAAATCTATGAGCGTTCAGCTGGAGTCAGCACCATCCTCTAAACACACTAGAGGAAACCATCAATGACCTCACCATCAAAATTAAATCCACATGCATAAGCGAATGCAGGGTTGAGGTACAACCCTGCTGCATGAATGGGACGATGGAGAGTGTTATTCCATCGCTCATCAATCACACCCCATATCTGAGCTCTCTAGGTGAGTCCTTCCTCCCCCTTGTCCTCATATTACCAGTGGATAGATTCCTTGGCCCTATCCATGGCCTCATACAAGTAGTCCATAGCGGGATTCTCACCATCAATCAATTGAAGAACCTTTACCAAAGGTTCACTAATGGTAAATACATCACCTACTGTTAGAAATAATAGATGTGCTTGTTTAACCATAGATAATATAGCAATATTGTCACCCAACCATAGGCCGAAGCCACCCCCGAGCACCTTAACCTTGACAGAGAATGATTTCGGAAGCAAACCAATAGCCAACCAAGGATGATGCACCAAGCAAAGATAACCAAGACTGGTAAGAAAGTCCAACCATAACCAATAGAAAGTTCGAGCCTAAACTGAGAATAGATATTGCAGTAGTTGTAGCCGCAGCTGCAGCTACTCCCCAGACTTGTTTACTTGCCTAGTTTCTGCAGTGCGCACTTCTTCGTTGCTGTAATTTCAAGTTGTGTACCAAATGAGGTCTGGCTACTTGTATTTATACTGTTTTTCCTAAGCTGTATGGGCCGACTTCTCATTTTGGAGGCTAAATACTTAATATTAAATATTTCCTTGAGCCGACTTGTCTTCTAGGGTTATGTTTAATGCTTTAGGGTTTCTTCTTGCTTCCCAGAATATTTTGTTCTTGTCAGGGTTACACGTGGAGGTAAATACCTCCCGCAGCTACCATAATATCAACACTCCCTTTTAGCTAGGGAGGTATTGAAGGCAATGGTCTTGAGCACAAACATACCATTTGACCAGTAGCATCATCATATCCGTACAGACTAACTCATGATTAGATCACGAGCACCATCATCACTATCATCTGTAGCATCAACTGCATCATCTCTCGAATCCATACTCTATCTGAGTAATCAAGCATGATGCTGAATAAGTCACTCCCTCCATAGAGTGATACAAGGACCATTCTTCTAATCTGGACATACGTCCTAGAAGAATGACTATCCCAACAGATGCTAAGAGCTACGCCATGGACTACAGAGACCATTCCTATAGGAATGTCATTCTAGGACTATTTACTAATCATGTCATATGTACCATAGAGATCCATCTCAAGCTATATGCCTTAGAAAATATCGGTCCTGAACCATTTTCCTAATCGGGCCACAATCTGTGCCTTTAGAAAAAATACTAATCCATGATATGTCAACAAACTGTCAACCTGGACCATTCTCCATAGAGAGAATACCTGTCCAACAACAATTTGTTCTATCTGGACCATTCTCCACCTCGAGAATGTCTGTCCACAAGCACACTGACTATCCATCTAGTTGATAATCATTTTCAACACTATTGATAGTCTACATGGCAATAAGAACAATGTCATTCAATAGAACACAACTGTGTTTATCCATAGTAATACACAACTACAATATAGTGGTACACTACCACAACAAGTAGCACATGACTACTCAATCAGTGACACATAGTCACAACCAGTGGAACATATCCACCACAGTAGCATACATCTACTGTCCAGAGACATACATTCTCCATAACAATCATATCATTTGATATCAACTTGCACAGAAAACAATATCATGATATAAACTGAGTGATCTGGTCCATTCTTCCACTCACATCTGTGAGATCTGGAAGAGCATCTGCCCTCATAAAGTAAAACATCAACCATGAGCTATCTGGACTATTCTTCTCAAGCATAGAAGAATAATTGTCCGGATTTCTGAGCATGGACCATTCACCTAACTGGGCCATTCCTCCGGCACTAAACATAGTGAAACCTGGATAGAATGAGTCTCCCCTAGGGAATGCCTGTCCCTGATTGCCGAACCTAAACCATTCACCTAACTGGGCCATTTCTACACACTAAACAAAGTGCAACCTGGAGAGAATGGAGTTTTCCCTAGGGAATGATTATCCGGACCATTTCCTAAGGAAATGACTGTCTTGCACCAACCTTCAAAACAGACCATTCTTTGAAATTGCTCATAACTGTGAACTTTGAAAAAATGACTTCCCGACGAGGAAGACCATTCTACTTGACCACTACTGAGAGTGATTGTCAAGAAGAATGACTGTCCTAGACCATTCCCCCACATTGGACACAAGGGGAATCACTTTCTATGGTACATCAAGAATCTATTGAACCATTTTCATTACGAAAATGACCATCCGATCTGGAGCATTTTCCGAACTGGAAAATGAATGTTCGTCAAAATATTAAACTACTTTCTGAACTGGAAAGGAACTGCTCATCCTGGACCATTTTTTGAACTGAAAAATGGTTGTCCATAAATCAATAACACATCAATGATCCCTCTCAACCTGGGAGTAATCTCTTCCTCTTTCAATAAGGAAGTCGTCTCCATGAGATCCATCTTGTTCTCTTTAGTACACAAGCTTTTTCATCTTGGACAGAGGTTTTACCAAAATATTTTCTATCTGCTCATCTGTGGAGAATATTTTGGAGAACCACTTCTCTTTTCTGGACTTCATCACGGAGAATGTAATGCTCGATCTCAATGTACTTCAGTCTATCTGGAACACTGGTTTTCTCTGAAGGCTTCATATATCTCTGATCATTACAGTATATCATGGTTGGATTCAACTCTTTTGTTTCCTGCTAGCTCATGACATCGTGGAAAGGCTCAAATTGGAACAACTCCAAGTGGCACTTCCTCTGTCATCATGAGAGTTTGGCATGGATTAGTAATCCATCATCCTGGACTTCTGAGTAACCATTTGATACAATATATTTGTTATAGAAAGTTCTCATGATGCTTTTGCTATGCATGGGAGGATCTGCACCAAGTTGTTTGAATCCATACAAGATCTTCTTTCATATGCATACAAGGGTCTCTTTCTGGTATACCTCAAAACCTTGAGGTTGCTCTACATACGCTTCTTTGTTTAGTTACTTTGTTGAGGCGAATAGTCCTTACATTCATCTGATGTAAACTCCAACCCATGGATATTGCGGATGATATAATGGCTCAGGTAGAGGTATGTCTGGTTTACTGGAACAAGTTATCATCATAGTCTTCTCCCTCCATCTGGGAGAACCTTTAGTTCTGAATCTCGCAATGCTTCCATTCATAAGTTTTTCATACATTGTTCCTCATCACAACTTCTATTTGTTTTGCTTGATTGCTTTTAGTGGGTTCAAACCAAGTTGGTAGTCTTGTGATTCTTGATATAATGACTGGTTGTTCTGGTTTTTCTTTCTCTCTTGGAATTTTCATGCTCTTCCTCATGTTTCTCTTTAGCTCTTGGGTCCATGGAGTTTTCTATAGATTCCATGCCCTGAAGATTCCAACTTCTTCCTTTCATCATAGGATCATGGATGTCGATGGACAACCAGAGATACTTTAAGGATTCTTTTTAAAGAAGACTTCTTCTAAAGTCAAACTGAACATGTGTTGCTTTTCATGGCTGCTACCATTAATGGGAACATGGATAGATACTTGATAATCCTCATTGGATCATATTATTTAGGATTAGCTCCCTCCTAATCCTTGCTTCATGCATGAATGCATGCTCTTCTTTTGGAATTATATAATCGACTCCCTCCATCTTAGAGAGTCCATGCTTCTGTCTACATCCTTATTGCCTTCTGCAAAGTGTCACAAGTCTTTTTCTAATTTCCTCTTGATTGCTGACTTCTTTCTGTTTTTACTTATTCCAGGTTTCTTCAAGTTTGATTCTGATTTCGTCTTATCTTGCAGCTGTTACTTATGTTAATAACTTCCACAGGAATTGTTACCAAGGATTGTCAATGTACTTCATCTTCTCATGTGTATTGCTTGACTTGTAGTCATCGTGATAACAACCCTTATCTTGTTATTCTTCCATCGGTATTGTTTCTCTTTGAACATCTTATCTTCTAAGAAATAGATATGCAAGATATGTATAGAAATTATGTAAACATGGTATGTACAAGAATTATGAAGAATATTTGTTACCTTGTCTTAGAAGAATAATTATGTTTTATCCTACTTGGCCTTCTTTGAGGGTTCCCTTTCTTTGGCAACTGATGCTTCTTATGTTTCCTTCCTTTTCTTTAACTTGGGACAATGGTTCTTGTAGTGACTATGTTTTCGACAGTTGAAGCATTGTATTTTTGACATATCTTTCTCTTGATTTGGTTTCTTCCTTGAGCCAAATATCTTTTTATTCATGAAATTCTTGAACCTTGTTGTGAAGGCTTGATCGTCGTATTTCTTTTGGGGTTTATCTTTTTCACTAATCCTTGATTCTTCTTGTGCACAACAAGTCCAAAGTTCTTCAAACGTGGGATACTCTTTCCTTGTGTTCATTCTTACGGCAAATGCATCCCATGTCTTGGGAAGACCATTGAGTATTATATTTACTAGTTCCTTTTTTGAAATGATTTCTTCAATAGCTTGTAGTTGATCTCTTAACTGAGAGATTCTCACAAAGTATGATGTTATGCTTTCATCAACATTCATTTTCATGTCACGAAGCTCATTCTTCAGACTCATTACTTGTCCAATGTTTCTGACTGAGAATAGGTTTGTTAGGGCATCGTACATCTTATTGGATGAGTCAAGATGGGAGATGTAGGGTATGAAGTGGTGTTTTATAGAGTCCACTATGATACTCATGGCATTGATGTCATTGTCTTTGAACTTCTCCATAATTGCAATGTTCTAAGGTTCCTTCTCTTTTCCTTCTTCGAACTGTGGTTCCCCGAACTTTCCTTTCACAATATCCAACACTTTATTCTTGGCAAGGATGAGGTCAATCCTTGGCAAGGATACTCATTAGAAAGAAACATTCTCTATAACTCCAACATACTATTGAGGAGTGACTGAAGAGAAATGAAGCTAGTGGCAAAACGTGTGATGGCGGGACACACTAACTCTCTATTCCCTGTGAACTGCCTCATGAGCGAAATAAAAAATATG
>SNQJ01S0006069.1:113713-165067 GCA_010110895.2 Picea sitchensis
TATATATATATAGTGTGTGTGTGTGTGTGTGTGTGTGTGTGTGTGTGTATCACAATGTTTGATTGTTACATAGACCGATGTGAACCAACATATCCTATTTTTGGTTAATTAAATGTGAAGTGGTTGAATTTGAGCACAAAATTTGAACCAACTGATACTATTGTGAACCGGTTGAACTATCGAACCACGAAATTGTCGTTACATGTTCAACAATATCCACATTGACAACTATCTACCATAAACCTTACTCATATTCATTCATCATTTTTTTTGCAAGCCAAGAGAAGCCTAACACCACTAAGACTTCTCTAAAAACACTGGTTGTGTGAACATGTCTACACAGTTTGCTCTAGTGTGGACCACTCCACCTCCATTAGTATGATGCCTAGTCCCATAAACTAAGGTAGATCTCCTCATGTCCAAATCTTTTTGCGAGATCTCAATCAACATAACCACATACTAAATCACTACAACCACTGTAGGTGATACTCATGCTTCTAAGATACCAAAGACTACATGTTTCCACTGCTCTTTACCGTTTAAGATATGGTACACGAGACATATAATCCTTTTCTTTCTTACTATCGTGACATAGACTTGAAGAAATATTAAAATGGAAAACTAAAGGAATATTTACGGGTTTCACAATGTTTATACTGAACCTCATTAGTATCTTCTTCGTAGATTTCTGTTGTGACAACCAAAACTTACCATTTTTCCCATCTTTGTGTACTTTTATTTCCAAGATTTGTTTTGCTTGTCCTAGATCCTTCCTAATTGAGCCCTTAACTCATTGATCTTAATCATGCTTTGACTAGCAACAAACATAAAATCAACATATAACACTAGGATAATGAATGTACCATTGTCCAAAATTTCAAAGTAAACACAATAGTTATACTCACTTCAGAAATTTTGGTTTTGGCTCACCATGAAAGAATCAAACATCTTGTACCATTGCCTAGTTACCTTTAGGACATGTAATGATTCTCTGAGTTTGCAAACAAATCTCCCTTTGCGATCCTCAACAACATCTGATTATTCCATGTACATATCTATGCTAATAATTATTTTGTGGGAAGTAGGATCCCACAATCTACATTGCTTATCTACATCACTATAACCAAAAGAGATAATAAACTTGCAGAAATTCAGATATTGTAATTCTAGAAGTAACTTATGGTGTACCAATACTTGCAGCCCCAACCCTTTCTTGATCATATGGCCCAGTCATTGATGCCATAAACAGGTATATGCACTTTCTTCCTTCGATACCATCGATGCTTCATTTACTTGAGTGCTTCCTTCTAGTTTGTAAAGGTTTCCAATCTTTATAGCCTTCATAATTACCAAGATGCCCTTGGACACTTTTGGTGCTCCACCTTAACCTGTAAACCTAAAATCTCAAGAATCCAAAACTGCCAAAGAAACCAAATTCTTTTTAAGTTACAATACATGTCTAACATCCATCAAAGTTCTTACAATACCATCGAACATCTTAATCTTAATGTAGCGAATCCCAATAGTTTTACAAGAAATATTATTTCCCATAAAAACAACACTATCATCTACAGATTGGTAAGAAAAGAACTAACTTCTATTCGCACACGTGAAGGGAAGCACCAAAATTTAACAACCATTTTTCTTGATATTGTGCGATACTACATGTTAGCACTAGGAATCACCTTCAGATTGCATGGAAGGCAAGCCCAGTACCCGTCAGGTTATATGTGAATGTAAAAGAGTTTTGAGGGGTCAAATGGATAAGACTCAAGATGATAATGTTCGAACTCAGAAATCAGGGCTAGCATGCACGAGCATCAAGGTCTTGGCTAACTTCAATCAGTAAGTGGGAGTAAGTATGAACATAGGGAAGACTTCAGTGAGAGGAATGTAGGGGTTGCTGTAAACATCGGGTCTGCAAACAACCTAAGGAAGAAAGACTCTTGACACAAGATCTTCTTGAGTTGAGAACTTAAGGACACTAAAGAAACATCACGATAATATAATAATAAAAAATACATCACAACATCACCACAACCATTCATGTGAATCATTCAAAGCATGAACACTTTAGCATCAGAAGCAAATAAGCTGGAAAGGGATGTTGATTTCTATTAACCAAGATGTCTCAAATCAAGGACATCACCAGCTCACAATAACTTCATCAAAATATTACAGTATAAGGGAGCCTTGCTCAACCATTCGAACCTACTAAAGCATTTCATCTATCTATTTATAACAAAAAGGGAGGCAAAAACTAGAGGTGTGAGCTGGCCTCCTTTCCATGAAAATCTCTAAGAATTTATTCCATCTAACAACTTGACTAACAACATATGCTATAAAATGGGAAGGTGTTGGTGACTAATCCAACCAATCTTCGAACTAACTTGATCCCCCTTTGGTGTGCAACTCCTTGTTTGCCATGTGTCCTTCAGGGGCATGTGGCTGTCATCATGCTGCCAGCTGCTATTTCTGCAATTCTCTCCATCATCAGCTATCCAAAAAGTTGTTAGCTTGACCTTTCTGGATTCCTGGTATCTGTTGGTAGCATCTTTGGGGAGCACTCTGAGTAGCGCACTTTGTAGTGCCTTCACCAAATTTCATGAGATACTGTAGAGCAACCTCAAAACTAGACAAGTAGAAAAGGTAGTGCCAAACCTTCCTATCCTCTATGCAAACTTTAGTCTCTGCGAGATTTTAGGTAGCGAATTTCGGTAGTGCCATTATGGTGCGTCTCTGTGCAAATTCCGTGTCTGCCAGAAATTCGGTAATGAATTTAGGTAGCGTTCGCCTGTGTGTTCTGTCAAACTTTAGGTAACGCCATCAAAATACACAGCGCCTTCACTTGGACATGTGCAGAACGAGTAGCAACCTCGAGTTGTAGCAACACCATTAACTTTAGGCGATTCGGCAACATTGTAGGTAGCAAACCGGTGGAACATAAAAAATAGACTATTCCTGCCGAAGGAGTTAATTCTTCATAAAAAGCCTAAAACTCTGAACAGTAAGCACTTAGAAGGTTGTATAGGTGGAAGAGGTATTGTTTCAACAACAATTTATCCTCACAAAAAGGGACCGTCTTCAAAAATGGAGCTCACCTTTCACCAACTACTTCATTAACCTGACACTATTTCTTGGAGAAGGAGGATCCTCCTTTGGCACAACAGGCTTCTTCCTTTTAGTAGTGACAGGCTCATTTAATGGAGCTATGCTCTCCTTGGCTGCTGGTGTCTCCTTTTCAATAACAACTTCAACCAATACCTGGAAGTTCTTTTGAGCCACTTCATCTTGAAAATGTTGCAACTCTGCTTTGAGCTTCCTATTCTGAGACTGAAAGCCTCTGTTTTGCCTGTAAAGGTTTTTGAGCTGCCTACGGAGAGGTTGGGCCTTTCTTGCTGCAAACCTTGCCAGGTCAAGAGTGTGGTTGTAGCCATCCATGAGTTCTTTCATCTTAACCCTTTCAGACATGGCTTCTGCTTTCAACTGAGCCACCTCCTTCCTAGCATCCCTAAGTTGCCTGATTAATATTTTGAATGTCTGGTTGTCAGGTGGAGTAGTGACATGAACAGTCTCAACATGATTTTTCATGGTCTCCTCTTCCTTTTCTATCTCTTCATAGGAATTGCCTTGTCTATCTCATCAGGCTTCTTGATACCTTTGCCTTTATCTTTCTTCTTTTGCAAAGGGGTTTCTTCTTTCTTCTCCATAGGCTTTACAATGCCTTTACCTTTCTTCTTTTGTAGGATAGAGGCTTTTGGTAGGGATTGTTCTTCAACAACCTCTTTAAGAGTTGATGATCTTGTGAAAGGTTTCCTGACCTTGGTACTGGGTTACTGGAGGAGATGAGGAGAAGTGTAGCTTCTTCCCTTTGTTTGTTGTAGTTTTAGTAGTAGAAGGAACTTCTTCTAACTATAGTGGAGGAGGCGGTGAAAAATCTCCTTGTGGGGAATGACAAGCTTCCTCCTCAGTTCCTATGACCTCCTTGATGACCTCTGAATCTTGAACAAGAACTTTGCCCTTTCTCTTCTTGCTGGTACTTGCTTTAGCTGCACTGGTCGATGATAAAGGGCTTGCTTTCTGCCACTTACGAGTGGCTGCTATATCCAACTTGAAGTGAGAAGCAATAACAAAATGTTCCCATGAGATATCTTTCTTACCCAGTTCTTCAGAAACTAGCATTCTAATCAATCTAGAGTGAAAGATGCTAGTATCCACATCCTTAGACTTGGATTGAATCCTGTCTGACATCTTGCCTATGCTCCTTAGCAAATAGTAGGGAATATTCATTTCAATTTTACCAGTAAAATGCAGCAGAATCCTTATATGGCACTGGTATAATGTGTTGAACCTCCCTTCACATGTAAAGTATCTCTGAACGATCCTCAATATCTTGTCAAACTGCTCAATCAATTGATTCCTTGGCACACCTTTAGACAAATCACCAGCTTGATGTTCAGGCTTAAGGAAATCTTTGGCATAGGCTGCATTCAAAGCCATGGCTTTAAACCATTTCTCACCTGTGATAGGGATTGATGTTGCAGCTGAAATAGAGGCCTCAGTCACCTCAAATTATAAATTCCCTTGCTTGGTCTTTTGACCATCAAAATGTAAGGAAAACTTCMTTGTCACCTCTGGATGRCCTCTTTGCATATTTTGGCAGAACGAGAGGCATCCGACTCTTTGAAAAAATTCTCTTGCCATGGGCTCTGTCTCAAAAAGATGCATATCCACAGGTTCAGTTCTAACTACCTTACCCCGCTTGTGTGACTTCTTCATCTGAGGAGTCTCCATAGTTTAGGATGAGAGCTTCTTATGGCTATGGAGTGGTAATAACCAGGAAGACCTAAAGTCAAGGTTCAAATGGTCAAGGATGCACTTTTACAAGAACTTCCTTTAAACCAGAACGATTGCCAGTAAGCTAAAACTGGCTGTGGAAATCCCTCCCTTGGATTTGTGTAGGTGTGAACACTTAGAAAATGAGAGGATACCCTGTAATTGGCCTTTGAAACTGGGTAGAAAACGCCCGACTTAAGAGTCAGAGGAGGCAGGGAAGAAATAGTTTGGTTTAGTAGCATCTCTTGGTAGCGCACTGCGTATATAGAGGATAAGACTGATTCGATGCTGTGAACTTAGTAGCTATGGTGGGCGGATGTATTAGACTTCAACATGCAGGTAGTGAAATTTATAGGTTTTAAAGGAGGCGAGACAAGGATAGAATAGTGTGAGGAAAGGTTTCCTTCAACTATGCAAGCCCGATAATCCAAAATTTTGAGCGCTAACTCTCTTTGAAAATCATGTGCAGAGGAGGAAACATGTAATACCTGTGGAATAAAATCTGTTTGAAGCCTCAACAAGATTTCAGGAAGAAGTCACGAGCATATAGGCCACCGAATCTACCTCAACATCGGATCTGGTAACACTGCTTTTGACTGGTCAAAACTGGGAGTTTGCGCAGCGCAACAATCTTGCGTTTTTCAGAAATCATAAACCGTTATCAGAGCTCGTAAATACGAGATCTTGAAGGCATCTTTTAACCAACTCCTGGCGCTGAAAACAAAGAAGATGACATCAGCGTTGTAATCATAAATCATTGTGGAATATGACGAATGGGAAAGGCTCTACGGAAACTCTTGATGAGTGGGCAACGCTCCATTTCAAAAAATGACTGGACAGGTAAGAAAAGGACAACAAGGCAGGGCTACGAGGGCATGTGTGAGGAAAATGGCTTGTCAAATCAAGCTATTCATGGAGTGAATCGATCCTAGTGACAAATCATGAGAGGGATCAAAGTTAAGTCATGAACAAAAATGATCCTAAGTCCAAATTCGAATGAGGATCAAAACATAAGTCATGACTCAACACTTTATTTATCAAGGGGGTCCAAACAAACATATTTTTTAAAAGGGGTGAAATTAAAAAATTAAAATCTAAGGCTTAGGAAAAGATGAAAACAAACTAAAAAACCCAAGGCAACTTAGTGTTATAACATAGAAAATGCCCATTGACAGGGCCACCAAAAACGTCTTCATTCTCCATATTCTGCAACTTGAAAGTGTTATTAGAGAATACCTTAGAGATTTTGAAGGGACCGATCCATAAAGGTTCAAATTTACCGTGCTTGCCTTTATCTTGCTTCGGTGCATCCCACTTAAGCACTATATCGCCCAGTTGAAAATCCTTTTTATTCACTTTCTTGTCGAACGCCTGCTTGATCTTCAGTTGATGATCATGTGCTTTATCTACAAGTTGCTCCTGAGTCTGCTGCACTTCAACCAACTATTGAATCCTTCTGATCATACGATCTGGCTCCCCTTGGTAATCGTCGAAGAATTTTGCCATAGGTAAGGCAAGCTGAGAAGAAAAAATGGTCTCAACTCCATACACCAGCTGGAAAGGAGAAAGGCCCAGGGACCTCTTTGTTGTCACTTTGTCAGCCCAGAAAGCAAACTTGAGTTTTGAGTCCTATGCCTTTTTGTTCTCCTCTAACAAATTTTTAATGATCTTTATAAGGCTTTTGTTAGAGGATTCTGCAAGCCCATTCCCTTGGGGCTAGTAAGGGGTAGAGTGAACAAATGTGATTTCAAACTGTTCATAGAACTGAATCAATGGTTCAGCCTTGAAAGATGCAACATTATCAGTGACAATTCTGTTCGGACACCCAAACCTTGCCATAATGTCCTCAAGGAAACCAATGATCACTTTGTGGGAAGCATTCCTTGTAGGGATAGCTTTTATCCACTTAGTAAAGTAATCTGTAGAAGTCAAGATCCATCTATGTTGATCACTGGAAGCGGGATGAATTTCCCTGATAAAATCTAGGCCCCACTGTTGAAAGGGTCCTGAAGTTGCCACAGACGTTAATGGCAAAGACTTGAGTTGCTGCTTTCCAGAGAGTTTCTAACATTTAACACAGGCTCTGATCTTAGCACAAACATCGGTGAACAGACTAGGCCAGAAGTACCCAGCCCTGAGAATCTTGTATCCTGTGGTTCTCCAATAATGATGACCCCGACATAAACTGTCATGAAAATGAGACATAATCTTTTGGGCTTCTTGTGGGTCTAGGCACCTCAAAAGCACTTCTAATGGGTCTTTCCAATAAAAAACTTGATCAACAAGGCAGTATTTTATTGATTTGAGTTTTAAGGCTCTCACCTTGTTCTTTTCCTTGTACCAGCTGCAATCTGCCAATGCAGGGGTGCCTTGAGAACCTTTTTCAGTCAATTCAACCTGTCGATTTTCTGAACATGAGTTGATGAAATTTACCCCCAATGCTGATCAATTTCATTCAGCCAACAACTTGGCTAAGCCCCGACCTTTAACCAATTTGGTAGGCTTAATTTCTAGATCAAATTCAAGGATTTTAACAATCCACTTGCTCCTTTTTCTGTCTATATCAGGCTGAATAAGAATTTCCTTTACAACAACTAATGGGACATAAGCAATGACTCTTGAATGCAACACATAAACTCTGAAGGACTTGAGAGCTTTAACCAATGCATAGGCTTGCTTATCCATGATGTCATATTTTAATTCAACATCTCTCAATGCCCTGCTGAAAAAGGCAATGGGTTTCTCTAAGCCTTCAGCGTTCTTCTGGAATAAAACAACTGCTACTGTATCAAAAGAAGCGAAAGAAAAAATAAGAAAATCCTTGGGAGTAGTCAGGGTTGATAAGGACTGGGGCTTCAGTCAAAGCTTTCTTTATCTGATCAAAAGAATTATGGGACTCAGTAGTCCATTTGATTTCATTAGCTTTCCTCAACATGGCTGTGATATACTTAACCAACTCAGCAAAATTTGACACAAAACTTCTCAAAAAATTATTTTTTCCCAAAAAAGATTGAACCTCTTTTATGGATCTAGGAAGTGTCAATGTTTTTGTAGCTTCAACCCTACTGGAATCAATTCTTACCCCTTCAGCTGACACAATATGCCCCAATAATTTTTCCTCCTTCATGGCAAACAATGATTTTTTCAGATTCAAAGAGAGACCAAATTTTCTGCATTTCAAGAAAACCTTTCTTAAATGATCATAGTGTTCTTTATCATATTGAGAGAACACTGTTATGTCATCTAAATAGATAACAACAAACTTGTCCTTCTCTCCGATAAATGCTATGTCCATAGCTCGCTGAAAGGTCGCCCCTGCGTTCATCAAACCAAAGGGCATCTTGGCGTACATGAATGTACCCCAAGGAGTGGTTAAGGACGTCTTCTCTCTATCTTCTGGCAAAACAAAGACCTGATTGTAGCCAGAAAAACCATCAACCATGGACATCCTAGCTGCACCTGTTGCTCTCTGTAATATGTGCTCCATCTTGGGCAAAGGGTAATTATCCTTTTTAGAGCTTCTGTTAAGATTTCAGAAATCAACGCAAAGTCTGATTTCTCCATTATTTTTCTGACTGGGACCAAATTGGCCACCCATTCAGAATACCTCAAAGGAATGATAATTTTTGCATCTAAAAGCTTTTTTACCTCTTTCTCCATGACAGGTAGCAACAAAGGATTGATTCAACCAGATTTTCTTTCTTACTGGAGCTATAAAACGGGAAAGTGTTGGTAACTAATCCAACCAATCTTCGAACTAACTTGATCCCCCTTTGGTGCGCAACTCCTTGTTTTCTATGTGTCCTTCAGGGCATGTGGATGTCATGATGCTGCCAACTGCTGTTTCTACAATTCTCTCCATCATTAACTATCCAAAAAGTTGTTAGCTCGACCCTCCTGGATTCCTGGTATCTGTTGGTAGCTTATTTGGGTAGCACTCTGAGCAGCACACTTTGTAGTGCCTTCACCAAATTTCATGAGATTCTGTAGCGCAACCTCAAAACTAGACAAGTAGAAAAGGTAGCGCCAAACGTTCCTATCCTCTATGCAAACTTTAGTCTCTGTGAGATTTTAGGTAGTGAATTTCGGTAGGTGCATCTATGTGCAAATTCCGTCTCTGCCAGAAATTCGATTGCGAATTTAGGTAGTGCCCGCCTGTGTGTTCTGTCAAACTTTAGGTAGCGCCATCAAAATACGCAGCACCTTCACTTGGACATGTGCAGAACGAGTAACAACCTCGAGTAGTAGCAACACCATTAGCTTTAGGCAATTTGACAGCATTGTAGGTAGCAAACTGGTGGAACATAAAAAATAGACTATTCCGTAGCGCCATAGCGCTACGGAATGTCTGCACTATTATTGCTGAAGGAGTTAATTCTTCATAAAAATCCCAAAACTCTGAACTGTAAGCACTTAGAAGCCTCTATAGGTGGCAGAGGTAGTGTTTCAACAACAACTTATCCTCACAAAAGGGACCATATTAAAAAATGGAGCTCACCTTTCACCAACTACTTCATTAACCTGACACTCTTTCTTGGAGAAGGAGGATCCTCCTTTGGCACAACAAGCTTCTTCCTTTTAGTAGTGACAGGCTCCTTCAATGGAGCTATTCTCTCCTTGGTTGTTGGCGTCTCGTTTTCAATAGTAGATTCAACCAATACCTGCAAGTTCCTTTGAGCCACTTCATCTTGAAAATGCTGCAACTCTGCTTTGAGCTTCCTGTTCTGAGACTGAAAGCTTCTGTTCTGCCTGTAAAGTTTTTTGAGCTGCGTACGGAGAGGTTGGGCCTTTCTTGATGCAAGCCTTGCTAGGTCAAGAGTGTGGTTGTAGCCATCCATGAGTTCTTTCATATTAACCCTATCAGACATGGCTTCTGCTTTCAATTGAGCCACCTCCTTCCTAGCATCCCTAAGTTGCCTGATTAATCTTTTGAATGTCTGGCTGTCAGGTGGAGTAGGGACATGAATAGTCTCAACAGGCTTTTTCATGGTCTCCTCTTCCTTGTCTATCTCTTCATAGGAATTGCTTACTCTATCTCATCAGGCTTCTTGATACCTTTGCCTTTATCTCTCTTCTTTTGCACAGGGGTTTCTTCCTTCTTTTCCATAGGCTTTACAATGCCTTTGCCTTTCTACTTTTGCACAGGGGTTTCTTCTTTCTTCTCCACAGGCTTTACAATGCCTTTACCTTTCTTCTTTTGTAGGATAGAGGCTTTTGGTAGGGATTGTTCTTCAACAACCTCTTTAGGATCTGATGATCTTGTGAAAGGTTTCTTGACCTAGGTACTGGCTCCTGGAGGAGATGAGGAGAAGTGTAGCTTCTTCCCTTTGTTTGTTGTAGTTTTAGTAGTAGAAGAAACTTCTTCTAACTCTGGTGGAGGAGGGGGTGTAAAATCTCTCTGTGGGGAAAGACGAGCTTCCTCCTCAGTTCCTGTGACCTCCTTGATGACATCTGAATCTTGAACAGGAACTCTGCCGTTTCTCTTCTTGCTGGTACCTGCTTTAGCAACACTGGTGGATGATAAAGGGCTTGCTTTCTGCGACTGAGGAGAGGCTTCTATATCCAACTTGAAGTGAGAAGCAATAACAAAATGTTCCCATGAGATATATTTCTTACACAGTTCTTCAGAAACTAGCATTCTAATCAATCCAGAGTGAAAGATGCTAGTATTCACATCCTTAGACTTGGATTGAATCTTGTCTGACATCTTGCCTATGCTCCTTAGCAAATAGTAGGGAATATTCATTTCAATTTTACCAGTAAAATGCAGCAAAAACCTTATATGGTACTGGTATAATGTGTTGAACCTCCCTTCACATGTAAAGTATCTCTGAATGATCCTCTATATCTTGTCAAACTGCTCGATCAGCTGATTCCTTGGCACACCTTTAGGCAAATCACCAGCTTGATGTTCAGGCTTAAGGAAATCTTTGGCATAGGTTGCATTCAAAGCCATGGCTTTAAACCATTTCTCACCTGTGATAGGGATTCCTGTTGCTGCTGAAATAGAGGCCTCAGTCACCTCAAATTCTAAATCCCCTACCTTGGTCTTCTGACCATCAAAATGTAAGGCAAACTGCCTTGTCACCTCAGGATGACCTCTTTGCATATTCTGGTAGAAAGAGAGGCATCCCACTCTTTGAAAAACTTCTCTTGCCATGGGCTTTGTCTAAAAAATTTGCATATCCACAGGTTCAGTTCTAACTACCTTATCCCCCTTGTGTGACTTCTTCATCTGAGGAGTTTCCATAGGTTAGGATGATAGCTTCTTATGGCTATGGAGTGGTAATAACCAGGAAGACCTAAAGTCAAGGTTCAAATGGACAAGGCTGCACTTTTACAAGAACTTCCCTTAAACCAAACCGATTGCTAGTAAGCTAAAACTGGCTGTGGAAATCCCTCCCTTGAATTTGTGCAGGTGTGAACACTTAGAAAATGAGAGGATACCCTGTAATTGGCCTTTGAAACTCGGTAGCAAACGCTCGACTTAAGTGTCAAAGTAGGTAGGGGAGAAACAATGTGGTTAAGCAACACCTCTAGGTAGCGCACTACGTATGCAGAGGATAGAACTGCTTGGATGCTGTGAGCTTAGTATCTATGGTGGGCGGATGTATCAGACTTCAACATGCATGTAGTGAAATTTTCAGGTATGAAAGGAGGGGAGACAAGGATAGAATGGTGTGAGGAAAGGGCTCCTTCAACTATGCAAGCCCGATAATCCAAAATTCTGAGTGTTAACTCTCTTTGAAAATCATGTGCAGAGGAGGAAACATAGAATACCTGTGGAGTAAAATCTGTGTGAAGCCTCATCAAGATTTTAGGAAGAAGTCACGAGCATCCCGACCTTCGAATCTACCTCAACATCGGATCTGGTAGCACTGCTATCGACTGGTCAAAACTGGGAGTTTGCACAGCGCACAGATCTTGAGTTTTTCAAAAATCACAAATCGTTATCAGAGCTCGTAAATATGAGATCTTGAAGGCATCTTTTAACGAATTCCTGGCGCTGAAAACAAGGAAGATGACATCAGCATTGTAATCATAAATCATTGTGGAATATGATGAACGAGAAAGGTGCTACGGAAACTCCTGATGAGTGGGCAGCGCTCCATTTCAAAAAATGATTGGACAGGTAAGCAAAGGACAACAAGGCAGGGCTACGGGGGCGTGAGTGAGGAAAATGGCTTGTCAAATCAAGATATTCGTGGAGTGAATCGATCCTAGTGACAAATCATGAGGGGGATCAAAGTTAAGTCATGAACAAAAACGATCGTAAGTCCAAATTCAAATGAGGATCAAAACATAAGTCATGACTCAATACTTTATTTATCAAGGGGGTCCTAACAAACACATTTTTTAAAATGGGTGAAATTAAAAAATTAAATCTAAGGCTTAGGAAAAGATGAAAACAAACTAAAAAACCCAAGGCAACTTAGTGTGATAGCATTAGCTCCACAGGGGATGGCATGCCCCCCTGCGGGCTGCCAAGAATGAGTAGATTTAGTGCCTTATCCTAGGGCTATGGGGTCAGTTATTGAAACATAAATAAATAAAGATGATATTTACAATGGCATGAAAAGCCACTCAAGGCTCAAGCAAAGTACTTTTTCAGAAAATGCCCATTGACAGGGCCATCAAAGTGTTATTAGAGAATACCTTAGAGATTTTGAAGGGACCGATCCATAAAGGTTCAAATTTACCATTCTTGCCTTTATCTTGCTTAAGTGCATCCCACTTGAGCACTAGATCGCCGAGTTGAAAATCGTCTTTGTTCACTTTCTTGTCGAACGCCTACTTGATCTTCAGTTGATTATCATGTGTTTTATCTACAAGTTGCTCCCGAGTCTGCTGCACTTCAACCAGCTGCTGAATCCTTTTGATCATATGATACGGCTCCCCTTGGTAATCTTGGAAGAATTTTTCCACAAGGCAAGCTGAGAAGGAAAAATGGCCTCAACTCCATACACTAGCTAGAAAGGAGAAAGGCCCAGGGACCTCTTTGTTGTCACTCTGTCAGCCCATAAAGAAAACTTGAGTTTTGAGTCCCATGCCTTTTTGTTCTCCTCTAACATCTTTTTAATGATCTTTATAAGGCTTTTGTTAGAGGATTTTGCAAGCCCATTCCCTTGGGGTTAGTAAGGGGTAGAGTGAACCAATGTGATTACAAACTGTTCACATAACTAAATCAATGGTTCAGCCTTGAAAGATGCAGCATTATCAGTGACAATTCTGTTCGGACACCCAAACCTTGCCATAATGTCCTCAAGGTAACCAATGATCACTTTGTGGGAAACATTCCTTGTAGGGATAGCTTCTATCCACTTAGTAAAGTAATCTGTAGCAGTAAAGATCCATCTATGTTGACCACTGGAAGAGGGATGAATTTCCCCGATAAAATCTAGGCCCCACTATTGAAAGGGTCTTGAAGTTTCCACAGGCTTTAATGGAAAAGACTTGAGCTGCTTCTTTCCAAAGAATTTATGACATTTAACACAGGCTCTGATCTTAGCACAAACATCGGTGAACAGACTAGGCCAGATGTACCCATCCCTAAGAATCTTGTATGTCGTGGTTCTCCAATAATGATGCCCCCCACATAAACTGTCATGAAAATCAGACATAATCTTTTGGGATTCTTGTGGGTCTAGGCACCTCAAAAGCACTCCTAATGGGTCTTTCTAATACAAAACTTGATCAAGAAGGCAATATTTTACTGATTTGAGTTTTACGGATCTCACCTTGTTCTTTTCCATACCATCTGGAGGCTGTAAATTCTGTAGAAAAAATATAATGTCCTTGTACCAGCTGCAATCTGCCAATGCAATGGTGACTTGAGAACCTTTATCAGTCAATTCAGCCAGCTGATTTTCTGAACATGAGTTGATGAAATTTACCCCCAACGCTGAGCAATTTGATTCAGCCAAGAGCTTGGCTAAAACCCGGCCTTTAACCAATTTGGTAGGCTTAATTTCTGGATCAAATTCAAGGATTTTAGCAATCCATTTGCTCCTTTTTCCGTCTATATCAGGCTGAATAAGAATTTCTGTTAATGCAACTGATGGGACATAAGCCATGACTCTTGAATGCAACACATAAACTCTGAAGGACTTGAGAGATTTAACCAATGCATAGGATTGCTTATCGATGATGTCATATTTTAATTCAACATCTCTCAATACCCTGCTGAAAAAGGCAATGTGCTGCTCTAAGCCTTCAACGTTCTTCTTGAATAAAATAACTTCTACTCTATCAAAAGAAGCGAAAGAAAAAATAAGAAAATCCTTAGAGTAGTCTGCGCTGATAAGTCCATTTGATTTCATTACCTTTCCTCAGTATGGTTGTGATATACTTAACCAAATCAACAAAATTTGACACAAACCTTTTCAAAAAGTTAATTTTTCCCAGAAAAGATTGAACTTTTTTGGATCTAGGAAGTGACAATGTTTGTATAGCTTCAACCCTGCTAGAATCAGTCCTTACCCCTTCAGTTGACACAATATGCCGCAATAATTTGCCGTCCTTCATGGCAAACAATGTTTTTTTCGGATTCAAAGAGACACCAAATTTTCTGCATTTCAAGAAAACCTATCTTAAATGATCACCGTGTTCTTTATCAGATTCAGAGAACATTGTTATGTCATCTAAATAGATAACAATTTGTCCTTCTCTCCAATAAATTCTATGTCCATAGCTCGCTGAAATGTCGCGCCTTCGTTCATCAAACCAAAGGGTATCTTGGCGTACATGAATGTACCCCAGGGAGTGGTAAAGTCCGTCTTCTCTCTATCTTCTCGCAAAACAGAGACCTGATTGTAGTGAGAAAAACCATCAACCATGGACATCCTGGCTGCACCTGTCACCCTCTGTAATATGCTCTCCATCTTGGGCAAAGGGTAATTATCCTTTTTAGATCTTCTGTTCATATTCCGGAAATCAACGTAAAGTCTGATTTCTCCATTCTTTTTTCTCACTGGGACCAAATTGGCCACCCATTCAGAATACCTCAAAGAATGATAATTTTTTCATCTAAAATCTTTTTTACCTCTTTCTCCATGACATGCAGCAACATAGGATTGATTCAACCAGATTTGCTTCCTTACTGGAGCCTTCCTTGGATTCTTTTCTCTTCCAACAATCTTTCTTGAGATGCCCAGTTTTGTTGCAGTACCAACATTTTAGCTTACTCTTCTTTCCTTTTGACTTGGATCTTCATATACCTCTGGATTTCTCCCCTCCTTCTATGGATTGGCCTCTAGCCACTATTGCTTCTACTATGGAGGTTTCTATATTGGTTTTCCTCAGCTCCTCAGACAACAAAGCTCCCACAATAGAGTCAAACTCAAGGGTGTCTGTTGTGCTAAATTTAATATAATTGACTAAATTATCCAAGAATCGAGAAATGAACACACCAACGTCACTTTTTTATCTTCTTCATTGATTTTTACATCCACACTAGTTAATTGGCATATCAGAGTATTAAATACATTTAAATGATCAACAATTTTGGTACCTTCTTTCATCCGTAGACCGTATAGTTGCCTCTTCAAGAATATTTAGTTCATCAAGTATTTGGTCATGTAAAGGATTTCCATTCTACTCCATAAGCCTACTTATATCTCATCTCAAATGATATTAAATAGAACTTCATCTATCAGACACAAATGAATGGTACTCTTGAATTCACATATTGCATGTCCTGGTCTTTCTTACTCATCGGTATCTTTGTTTTTCCCATCAATGCTTTGTCCAATCCTTGTTGCACCCGCAAATCCCACAACTTCAGCTTCCACAACTCGAATTTATTCTTTCCATTAAACTTATCCACCTTGAAATTGACGTTTCTTATTTTCACCATTCTACACATAGGCCCCCTCCAAATTGAAATTAACAAATATCTCATCATGAAAAAAAAATTATACCTCCAAAAGGATGCTTGGACTGTACTCATCCCCTCCCCCACAATTCCAACACAACCTCCAGCTATTGCCTTAGCTTCTGCATGGCCCTACCCCTACAATTTCTTCTCGACGTTCATGTGGTAGAGGCTTTGTGCACTCATGTTGCAGCAGGCATCGCAGTTACTGGTCTTCTTTTGGTTAGCCTTGGTAGCAACACCCCTCAGAAGAGAGTCAAGCCCCTTAGCCCTCCCTTTCCCTCTCTAAGCCAGAGGAGGAGATGGAATTGTGGGTCCAGGCCATTCTGTGCAATGACTGCAAAAATTGCTTTTTACCATCCAAACCCTTGAAAATCAACTACTTACTACGATGGATTCGATAACCCATCATCGACCACGCGAGCAAATTTGGGGTTCAGTATTAGCTTCTCCGATCCAAACATGATTGCAGATCCCCACAGACAGATTCAAGCTTTACACCCAAGGCATAAGCTAACCTCGAGAATTGATACCACTTGTTGGGGAACCGTGCAAAACAGTGTCATAACAAAACAAATCCGAAAAGTAAGAAACATTAATAGAACAACAATCACAATTGACAAAAACAATATCCATGGGAAAGAAAAATCTATTCGTATTGCTCAATCTTGGCAATTGTAGAATAACCCAATAAACAGTCTTACAACTCTATGCTTTGTGCCTCTACATAAAGTGATGTGAACTGGCATATCCTATTTTGGGTTAATTGAATGTGAAGTGGTTGAACTTCCGCAAAAAAATTGAACCGTCGAAGGCTATTGTGAACTGGTGGAACTCTCGAACTGTTGAATTGTGTTCACCTGTTGATCAAACGTTATGGACTTGAATGAAGGACAAGGGGTTTACACTTTAGGGATGGGATCCCCAATACATTATGGATTTGAATGAGGGCCAACGGGTATGAGGAGAAATTTGAATCATAACATCCAACAGTGAAACATCAACCATCGTAGTTTTTTACCTGTTTATTAAAGTTAATCAATCTTAAAATGAAATATAGGAATCGTCAATTGGATACAATTACTTAGGGTGAGGGCTAGGTTTAAATCCCCTTGATTTCCATTATAACTCCTAAGTTAGTATTAACAACTCACAAGGTAGTTCCTAATAGGTAACTCATGACTTAGAAAGGGCTTAGGTATCTTGAAATGTTAGGAAATGGGACATACTTCCACGGTAAACCGAGCAGAAGGGAGGAAGAAAGATTTATATTAAAGAAGAAAGTAAATGACAAAGCAAACACATAGTACACAGAGCTTTTTACCCTGGAAACCCAAACCCGGAAAATGAACATTCCTTGAGTGTTCTTCTCTCTTGTTGTCTTATTCATTCATAATAAAAGATTACATGTCTAACCTTGGTGGTCCACACCTAAGACACAATCAACATCATACCATTTTTCTTACACAAGAACAACCCTATAGCCAATTCGACTTACATCTACATTACCAACAGCCTCTACGATTACATACTTTTGGATATTTTCCATTCATCATCTAAAGATTATCTTTTACAACATTACAACATGCCTTCTTTATAGGCTTTAAAACAGGAAAAACCTTAAAGAAAAGGAGGCCAAAAACAGTTACAGATCCACGCAGATCATTGGCTACAAATCTTGCGAATCTGTAGATTCTTTTATAGTCGAATACCAAGTTGGATTACCCATTGAATACAATTCGACCTTCATTCGATATTCAGTCGGTTGCCACATTCTCTCCTGTCGACCTCGTCGTTTGACTTCTTTGACTTTACCCGATCGATCCACCTCGACCTTCGACTTGCTGTCAATGTTTTTGACTTCGTATTTACCCGGTCGAATTACCTCAACCTTCGACTTCGTCATTGCCTTATCAAACCACCTCGACCTTCAACTTCGATTGTCAGTCGATCCACCTCGACTTTCACTGCAAAGAATATAACAACCCAACATTCTCCCACTTGTTGTCTTTTTTGTTGAAATCGGGAGACTTCTGAACTTTTGTTGACAGACCCAGGGTAGCAATGCCCATTGCTTCTTTGGATCCAGAGAACATCACAATACTCACATACTTGGTCAAACAGTTTGCTATGTTTTCCAACGTGTCTACTTTCTCTAGTAGCACCTTGTTGCTTTCCACCATGTCTCCGACGAAATGGTATTGTACATCAATGTGCTTAGTCTTAGAATGGTAAGCTAGGGTCTTTTCTAGAAATATTGCGCTTTGACTGTCACAACTTATCTTCATATCTCTCTGCTCAAACTCGATTCCTAAACATAGCCTTTGCAACCATACTACTTCTTCTCTTCCATGAGTGGCTACCAGGTATTCAACTTCTGTTGTTGACAAGGCTACGACTACTTGTCGCTTACTCATCCAGCTGATTGCTCCATCGAACATTTTGAACACATATCCATTGGTCGACCTCCGTCAATCCAGATCTCTAGCCCAGTCGGCATAAACAAATCCATGTACATTTAATTCATTGTCACCTCCATGTTTTCCTTGGTATCATATAGTATAATATTTTGTGCCACACAAATACCTGAATATTCTTTTGGCAGTTGTCCAATGCTCCTTCTCAGGCGTCGACATGTATCTGCTCAACACTCCCACTGCATGGACAATGTTTGATCAAGTGCAGACCATCCCATAGATTAGAATACCAACAAAAATTGCATGGGGAACATGTGCAATGTCCTTTATTTATTCCAGAGTCTTTGGACATTGTTTAGCAGTTAGTCTTTCTCCCACAGGAATTGTCACCTTCACAGGTTTGCAATCCTGCATGTTGAAATGTTTCAAAACTATTTCAATATACTTCCTCTGGTTCAACTAGAGATTTCTAGCTGCTCGATCTCTCCTAATATACATTCCCATAATGAAGTTCACTGCATCGAGATCCTTTATGTCGAACTTGGATAATAATTGGTTCTTCACCACCTTTATTGCGTTCGTGTTGTTTCCAATCAACAACATGTCGTCGACTTACAGTGCTACATATATGAAATGCCCACTCTTCTTTGGAATATATGCAGTGATCAACTTTGCTTCTCACAAATCCCAAACTAAGGATGTATGTGTCGAACTTTTGGTATCACATCCTTGGTGATTTCTTTAGACCATAAAGGGATTTGTTCAGTTTGCACACCAAATCTTTCTTTTCCTTTATAACAAATCCTTTAGGTTGTTTCATATAGATTTCTTCTTACAGGTCCCCATGTAGGAACACTGTCTTCACATCCATCTATTTTATGTCTAGATCAAATGTTGCATCCAGAGACATTAGTACTCTAATGGAAGTTAATTTTTTAACAAGGGAAAAAATCTCATCGAAGTCGAGTTCTTTGACTTGGGAATATCCTTTCGCTACTAGTTGAGCTTTGAATTTCTCGACTTGACCTGTTGCGTTCATATTCTTCTTGAATACCAATTTTGTATCGACAAACTTTCTTCCGCTAGGTAACTGGACTAAGTCCCATGTCTCATTATTATGCAAGAATTACATCTCTTCGACCATGGCGTCCTTCTAGAGTTTTCCCTCTGCTGAGTCAATTGCCTCCCCGATCGACTTGGGATCATCATCAGTGGCAGTTAATATGAATGCGGAACGAAAGTCGGGCGAAATATACCTTTTGATTGGTTTTCTTACTCTTTCTGACCTCCTTACAACCGATGTCGGTTGTTACACCTATTCTTCTAATTCAGTCGACTCATCTGAATCATCTTCTTGATTCCTCAGTTCAAACCACACCGTCTCAGGATTATTCTCGATATGAACAATTTCTTCAGGCTATGACTTACTTCCGACTTCTCTGAAGACCACATCTCGACTATACATTGTTTTCTTTGATGCATGATCCCATAGCTTATATCCTTTCATTCCTTCTTTGTATCCAATGAAAATACATTTAACTACCTTCTTGTTTAACTTGCTCCTCTTTTCCTTGGGAACATGCAAAAATACATCAGAGCCAAATACTTTGAGATGTGAAAATGAAGGCTTATTACCTGAACATACCTCATGTGGATTCGTGTTGACTAGTGTCAATGAAGGAGACATATTCAATAGATATTTTGCAGTGTCCACTGCCTCCGCCCATAATTTTTTGTTCATTCTCTCAACAACTCCATTTTGTTGTAGGGTATATGGTGTGGTAGATTGGTGTGCTATGTCAGACTGCTTGTAGAACTGATCAAATTCTTTTCCACAAAATTCATCATCATTGTCAGTTTTCAACACCTTATTCTTCTTATCTGTATGGTTATCTACAATAGATTTAAACTCTTTGAATTTCCCGAAAACCTCTGATTTCTTCCTCAGGGAAATACATCCATGTCTTCCTGGAAAAATCATATATGAAGAAGACATAATACAAGGATCTAGCAAGTGAAGGCATTGTAACAGGGCCAAACACATTAATGTGAACTAACTCTAGAATCCCATTTTCCCTTGTCGCTCCATATGCAAACCTCGCCCGACTTTGTTTTACATATATACAATGTTAAAAAAAATCAACTTCTAAATTACATTCAAGAAAGTCTTCGACCATACCTTTGTTATGCATATAGCTCAAAGTCCTTTCTCTCCAATATGTCAAATCCTCTCGTTCCATAGCATGGTCGGGTCGACTTTATGATGACTTGTCGAGTCGGTTTGAATTGACTCAACCCGAGTCGAGTCGAGTCAAGTCGAAGTCGATTAGACTTCGGGAACATCGATGTTGTTGTATCTAGTCGAGTCGACACTCCGTAATAACTTGTATAGGGTTCCAATTTGAACTCCTTTCATTAAGACCATCACACCTCTGACTATCTTGCACAAATCCTTCTGAAACAGAGTGTGCACCCCTGCGTCACTCATCTTGCTGACATATATCAGGTTTCTTGTCAAACCTAGAATGTGTAACACACTTGGAAGGGTTCTACTCCACCCATCTTGCAGTACCAATCGAACTCTTTCTCGTCAGATAATTTTGGTTGTCGAGTCGTCTCCCAAGAACACTTCTCCTTCTCCATATCATTCATATTCGCAAGACCATTATTTATGTGGTGTCATATGATATGATGCTCTTGAGTTGATCAACCAAACATCTTGATTCGACTATGTACTGGTCTACGCCAGGTACAGATTGCCTCCCTTATTTGGAATGGTCTTTCTCTCAGTGGATTTCTTCTTCTTGGATCCTGTACTGACTTCCATTGCCTTCGACTTGTAGTCCCTTTTGTAATGCCCAGTTTTATCGCATTTCCATTATCTTTTCATCAACTGAATAGGGGATTTTGATCTACTCTTCGACTTAGACTTTCTACTGAAGAATTTTCCTTTTTCTCTGTCAACCGATTGACCTCTCACCACTAAAACATCTTTGGTCGATCCTTCCATGTTCTTTATTTTCATTTCTTTTGACAATAGAGATGCCACCACATCCTCTAGCGCTAATGTGGTTGTATTACTCCCTGTAGGCACATGACGAAAACACCGGATAAGCTGTCCTAAGTGCTGAAATGACATAATACACTAATTCCTTCTCCTCCTCAGTGATTTTAATATTCGTAGAAGATAACTGGCTTATGATGGTATTAAATGCATTTAAATGCTCAGTCAACGAACTTCCATCACTCATCCTCGAGAAGATACAGTTTCTTTTTTGAGAAATAACTTATTTACTAGATATTTTTTGGTATTTCAAACTTCCCAACTTGTCCAAGACAATTGAATCTTCACCGAGACATTTAGCAGCGCAAAATCTGCAAGACAAAGAGTCAAATTGGCCACTCCTTGATGTTTCTCTCGGAGTTTCTTGATTCTTCTATAGACATACACAATAGAGCATGGTACACACAGACGGTTGTTGTCCGCTTTGATTATATAGACCTACAAGGAGATGTTCGTTTTAAGATTCAAAGCTCAAGTTTGGTCATTGAATTTTTTGATCCTGTTCTTGGGATTTCTCCACCATTCTTTAACATGATCTTTAACACATTCTTTAAAGATTTCAGAATTATGACTCTTACTGAACATAGGGTTTAGCTCATATCCAAGGTTATTAAACCAAGTTTTTATACCACATGTTAGGAAATAGATCCATTCCATGCTAAATCTAGTAGAAGAGAGGAGGAAATATTTAAGCTATAAAAGAGATGACCAAGCAAACACACAATACACATATTTTTACACAAACCCAAGCCGGAGCCAGCATTCATGAGCGTTTTGATCTCTTGTTGTGTTATTCATTTGGAATAAAAGGTTACATGTCTAAAATTTGTCCCACTTTGAGCTGTCGACATCATGCTTGCTGGCACACACAGGAACAGCCTCACCATTTATTTAGCTTACATTTATGACCAACAACTCTATGATTCTGAGACTCTTGATGATTATCCATTCATCATCTAAGATTATATTCTACATGCATTAGAACTGAATAGATCTGATATAATGACACAAATCTTGAATGCCCTGCAATAGATCCACAGGCAAGATAGAAGAAACCACATTTATTATATCAGAGCCCTTGAGGGTAGGGCAACACTATACAATGGATCCTATTATGGAAGGATCCTCTCTGTTCACTTGCCTCTTTTGGAGGGCGTCACTCCTAATGAGCTTCGGCTCAAATATAATGCTATGTTTTGGCTGTCTCATTACGTTGGCAGATCCATTTTATATGAATTACTACCATCACCTAGAATATTTTGAAGGAGGAATCTTCTAGAAGTAGAGACGCACACCATAGGAAGTCATCTTACATTTATTAATCTAATTATCCATTTATTATATCTAACTACCATAAGTGACCTTATTCACAATAGTATAGTGGACGCAGTCCCGTTGCATTGAATGGTACTCCCCGCTGTTTAATCACTTCATCAGATATCACAGGACCCCCTATCTAACGCCTGCATTCCATCCCATATGAAAGCGTTGCCCTCGGCAGCTTGAATTAATACTAATAAAAGCTCTGGGGTCCCATGGATAATTGTGAATCATAATGTTGAAGACTAAAGAACCAGGGTCCCATGTGGGAATTTGAGCTACCATATTGAAGTAGTCCAACCACCATTAATAGCTCGGGTCCTCATGTCCAGACCTCCTTGAACTCCACATGGAAGATTTTGGAACTATCCTTAACTCAAATGATGCTCAAGGCTGACACCTATAATGGATCCAAATAAGAAGATCATACACATAGTGGAAAGAATTAAGTAACAAATCCCAGGAGGAATAAGCCTGTAGTAGAATATATCATGGTACGAACAGCTTTGAAGTAACTAGCTCGATCTTGGGACTGATGTTCTCTGAGGAGAAGATTAGATGAGTCATCAGATAAAATATGAGAGTGGTTGTCATCCAGAAATGACAATATCCATATACTCCATCCAGGCTAGCTCAGTCGCTCAAAGTCGTACCAGGCATGTTTGTGATTATTCATTCATGGTAATTCAATCTTCCATAAGAAATCTCTGCATATAATCTGAACTCGAAGACTATTGAGACCATCACACAAGATGTTGAGGTTTGATAAAACACTGTGTATATGTGCGATGTGTCATACAATTGATTGAATGTACAGAAATTCTTTGAGGTTTGAAGAAATAACCATCGGAAAAAGCACCCTATAGACCACATAGGTCTAAGTTGGCAGATCTTGAAGAACTAAAAAATTAGAACAATAAGTGACAACGGAAAATGTGAGTTTTCACGGAAAAACCTTGAAAAACCATTGAATTTAAAATACTCATAACTTCACTTCGCGGATTTCGTGGTTTTTTTTTTGAAATTTGGTAAAATTGTGAGAAGAACTTCGGATATGTAATTTGTTTTAAGAAAATTAGGCTTCTCAAAAGCACTTCTGAAGTAAAACAAATCCTTGCTAGCGTCATGAAAAAGAACCACTGAAATTCTGATTTAAAGCTTCAATATCTTGACCTTAGGACTGTTTGGACGTTAACTCTTCAACTTGGGTGTTTTAGGAGAGCACAATTCTAACTGGTACTACTTAAATTTTGCACATACATTATCGAGAAGAGTTAACGGAATGTGCGGCCCTCCACTTTCTTCTAGAAAAAATCGCAAAAAATAAAATGTTTGCCCTGATATCTAGAAGGAAAGTGTGCTTTGATACCAGCATTGGACTTTGGGTCCCATTCTCATGGATTTTGGAGCTTAACCATGCAATTTTTGACCAAGGAGGCCACCAATGTCCATAAATTCCAAAGGCATCAACTATTTGGTTCACTGAGGTCATCGGGTTCTCATGTCGACGCTCAAAAAAGGTCGTCTGATTGTCATTTTGCTTAGCTCCATCATACAAATACAAAGACACCCGTGCCTTAAGACCTCCAAGCCCTCCTTTTCTAAACATCAAACAGTGTACCACTCCCAGGGCTATCCTTCCATGGTGTTCGCAGTCATTTCTACATTTCCCCTTGTCCCAAGGAAGCCTTCCCCCAATATCTGTCCATATCACCACCACTTTGCACAAAAAAAAATGAAAATGAAAAAAAAATTGAACTCACATGGAATTAGAAGTCATGAATCCTAATCTGAGCCCTTACTGGTCTCATTCGTCATGAGTCTTTGAATAAAGAAGGTTCAACAGAGAATGTGTCACGACCAGGTACTCTCAATAAAATGACCATCAAAGACAAATTTTCTACATTCTTGTCATTGAAGTAGGCCTCACAGATGAATTGAGTGAGCAATTCTTTACCAAACTGATCTTATTTCGAGCTATCACCAAAATCATTATGAAAGGGGCTGACATTCCCAAGATGACTTTTTGCACTCATGAGAATGCACTCTGGGTTTTTGGTCATGCCCTTTGGTTTTGTATGTGCCCCATCCTTCAAAGCCTCATGAACCATATCTTCATGCACTGGTCGATTTTTCTCTGTAGTTTTCTTTGATGATATCCTCATCTACTTCAAGAACACAGACGGACCATCTTACTCATGTGGATCTGAGTTCTTACTTCTCTCCAACTTACCGCGTTTTCCTGAAACGTTTTAAATGTGCTTTTGGTGCCTCAAGTAGAATACTTCAGGTCACATCTGGTGGGAAAAGGATGGCGTCAGGGTGGAACAGAAAAAGATTGAAGCTATGCAAGGCCAGCGCTTTCAAAGACTCTCAAAGCTGCGTGGATTTTTGGAGCCTCCACGGGGGTATTATATAGATTAAGTTATAATCTTGGAAGATTACCTTACCTCTCAGCCCTAAAGAACTCTTTCAATTGGACTCATGATTTCTCAAGCTTTTCAGGCTGGCCAGAAGAGCGACCATCTAATGCACCACTCAGTTCTGGCCCTCTAACTCTGTAGAGACCTTTGTGTTGGAATGCTCGGCAGCCTGGGAAAGAATGTTGGCTATCCCATATACAGAGATTGGGCGCTGGCCTTCACTAGCAAACTAGCTGTCACGAAGGATTTTGGACAAACCCATTTATGAAAAGAAATGTTGGGGATTCTGCATCTTAGTTAAGTTGTGGCATCACTTAATATCTCTTAGAGGCAGCAGCTCCAAATTAAGCCAGACCACCAAAGCCTCAAGTACTTTGGAACAATGCATTTCCTCCCCTGAGCAACAAAATGGGTGACTAATCTCTTTGGAAATGATTACGAGATCATTTGCAAGAAGGGCAAAGATAATAAATGGCGGATGCCTTTGTCTGGGAAATACTGGAATCTGATATCACTCTTTCATTCATTATTTTCGATTGGTTCCAAAGGCATGCATGGGAATATTCAAGATCCCAAAGTTATCACGATCCGACCAGAGCTGAGAACAAAGACTCGGCTCCCGAGTTACTCACGGCTCGAGGATGAGCTTTGATACAAAGGCAGCTTGTATTTAAGTAAGCAATCCAAGCTCAAATCCACGGTACTTCGAGACTGCATGCTACACACCCGCAGTAAGGGGGCACTGGAGTTCGCAAAACATATGAGCCGAGTCAGCGTTCTTTTTGGGGATGGTATGAGCGGACATCCAGTAGGTTTGTCATTGAATGTGAGGTGTGTCAGCGCAACAAGGGAGAAAAAGTCAAACCTCCAGGCACACTCAATAAACCTGATTCCCTTTGTTATTTGGAAGGATATCTCTGGACTTTATCCACCGAGGCTTACCCCAAAATCGAGAGGAATAAAGCGGTCATAATGGTGGTGGTGGATCACCTTTCAAGTATATGCTCATTTTGCTCTTCACCACCCACATTACTACCATCCTGGTGGCTCAAATTTTTATGGACGAGTCTTCCAAGCTTCATGGCATTGCTTCACTCTATTGTTTTACGATCGAGACCAACTTTCCTGAAACAATTTTGGCAAGAGCGTTTTAAGCTTCGAAGCTTTTGATTGCATCCTGACTCGGCTTATCATCCCGGTCGGATGGACAAGCAGGAAGTTGTCAACAGAGTGTTTGGAAACATATCTGAGGTGCTTTGCCTCTGAAAAACAACACCGGTCTGGGCTCAATGGTTGCCCCTCCTTGACGTGGTACAACACTACATACCATACAACCACTCGCATGACTCCTTTGAGCGGTATGGATAGAAGCCACCTTGATCTGCTCATACTAGAATTTTCGAAGGTCGAGGCCGGTTGATAGGCTACCACGGTCGGGGATGTCCATAAACATAAAGAAGAACTTTGTCATGGCACATAATATATTGAAGCAACAAAGCGGATCAAGGTCTCTCAGAGCGATCGGATTTCGCGAAGAGGATGGTGTTTTAAAGGCGCAACCATATAAGCAAACTTCCCTCTAGGCCGAGTGCCGAGCTCGCACCCAAATCCCATGAAAGCGCCACATAGTTCTCAAAGCGTGTGGGACAAGTCGCGCTATCCAGTTAGCTCGCCTGGTCGATTGAAGCTACATCCTGTTTTCATGTTTCATGCTTGAAGAAGGTGATTGGAACCGGTGCCAAATTCGAGCCAACCTTCGAGTTAGGCGAAGGATCCATTTGGCTACAACGAGGAGCAGTTTTGGACCATGCATTGAGCGTCGCTGCGTCGGAGACCATCAAGAGGTGCTGGTACAATGAAATATGTGAAGCTCAGCAGATGCCACTTGAAGGAACCGGCTACCGATTATAACATTTTCCACATCTCAAGCCTTGAGGGCCAGGCTGTTTTAGAAATTACAGACATGTTAAGGTCCTAACCCACCCATAGAGTAGATCAATGTATTCGGATGTAATAAAGGTCAATATTAATAAAGGCCTTTCAATAAAATGGGAATAAAGGCGGATGTAAGAAGACCTAGTAAAAGCTTCCGGTTCTAAGGATCTTTCTCTAGATGATTCTCTTAATAGACATATTTGGTATAAATGAGGGTCGAGGGTATAAAAAACCCTATCTTGGATATTACTGTAACAGAGCACTGCTCAACTAAAGATTGCCCCTCGAAGAGGCCTGTGAAAATTTCTCTTTGAATCAAAGTGCTATTTTTTTTTTTTTTTTTTTTTTTTTTTTTTTAGGGTTTTATCATTTATGTGTTATTGTGTATATTATGTTGGTTATATTACTTTCATTGTGCCATTTCTAGCATTTTATTTATGCATATATAAGTATCTTGCAACATCATTACAACACGCATACCTTGTTTATGGGATTCACGATGGAAAAATCTAAGGAAAAGACTCTAGAAAAAGGTTCTGGCTCCACGCGGATCATTGGTTGTAGTCTGGCATTATGAAAAAAGGTTACAGCTCCACGCAGATCATTGGTTGTGAATCTCGCGTATATCGATATTTTGTGACAATCGACTACCAAGTCAGATTACCTGTCAACTACTAGTTGGTCTTCAGTCGGTTTCCACACACCTGCTTGTCGAACTCTTGTTGGTTGTCTTCTTCGACTTTACCCAGTCGATCCATCTCAACCTTCGACTTCATCTTTAACTATTCGAACTACCTCGACCTTCGATTTGTTGTTGATTCCTTCGACTTCATCTTTACACAGTTGAACCACCTCGACCTTTGACTTCGACTGTCATTTGATCCACCTCGACTTTCACTGTAAATAATATAACAGCCCAACAAGAGGCACATAGGAGTAGACCTTTATCCTAGGGGTATCTACCCTTCTAGCCTTATCACAATAGACGAAGATGTCTCTTTGTAAGAATTAACCTGGATGGAGAGGAAAATAAACAATGATTGCAAGCACCTGAACTAGAACCCTCGACTCAACCAATCAACCTTATAACTCCCAAGTGTAACTTTATGGATGTGATATCCTAGACATTACGAATTTCAATGAGGGCCAAGGGGTATCCGGAGAAATTTGAATCATAAGGCATCTTATTTTTGGATTAATGAGAGGGGGGGTGAATCAGTAATAGAGCAATTTAATTCTTTTTCACCATAAAATGCAAGTGTTATATCAATGTAGTATTACCATCCAATAGTTGCAGAGTAAATAAACAATGAACAAATGAGTAATCATACACATACACAGTACACCAGTTAAGTTCAATTGAATAGAAGTTAAGTTCCATTGTATCTTTGTTATTGTTCTCTGTATATTTGTGTTAATGTTATAGATTTGTGTTTAATTTCGTTTCGCTCATAAATCTGAATCAGTGGTGTCAGAGCGGTCTGTTCTTCATTTGTTTCACTGTGCATGTCCCCAACGAGGTCAGGGTATAAGAATTTGGGACTCTAACTAGTTGAGCCTTTGCAAGATCGGCCTCACCGAACCTGATGGTTTCCCATGGGGGAAGAAAAGAGGGATGATGGGGTAGGAGATCCCTTTAAACTGTTTCTTGAGGAACCCTCTCACGACAAAGGAACGAGATGATGGAAAATTTTGCACAAATCCTTCGACAACTGCCAACAAGCGACGCATCTTCCTCGAGCGGAGGTGTCGCCCCCTTCAAGGTATAAATCATTTTGATATTCCTATATTTGAAGTTCAAATAGATGCGGTTGCTATAGACAAATGGTTAAACCTTCTAGAAGGGTTATTTTCTATCCATAACGTTTTCGATAGAGAAAAGATTACATTTGCACTCTTTAAGGTCCTCCCCCATGTCAAAGATTGTTGGGCCACATTTTGTGAGAAAAAGGAAACAGAGGGATTTACATTATTTGTAGTCACACCCACTTGGGGTTCTTTCAGGGATGCTATTAAGGAACAATACTACCTTGTTGGAAGTTATGACGACTTATATACAAGATGGAGCACAATGCCAGGAAAGGGACCAAGTAGTGCTAGAGTTAACCAATGTCTTCCATACCTTGCGAACCAAGCTGGGTATCAGAGACTTTGAGAGGCACCTGGTTCTCACGTACTACGACGGTCTGCATAGATACATCCATACATAAATGGAGTTTTTGGACATCTCGTTCTTGGGCGCGACCTATCGATATGCGGTCAAAATTGAGCAAAAGATTAAACAAAAGATGCAACAGTGTGGGTCTGTGAACTCCTCACAGCAGAAGTAGGGTAAAGGTGGTCCCAACCTACAAAACAAAGGGAAGAGCAAGGATGGACAACGCTAGGACAACCAGTCCAAACTAAAAACAAAGAAGGACAATGGGAAGACAAGAAAAGACACTGGGAAATGGTGTGAGTTGCATAAGAGTCCTTAGCATAACACCGTTGAGTACTGCTAAAAGTAGTCATTGGTGGCCGAGGTGAAATCCTATAAATCAGATGTAGGCTCTAAATTTGAGCCAAAACGAGAAAAAGGGAGACAGATCATTGATGCATAACCCAGTGCCACCGTTTCTACCACCACCAAGGTCCATCCTGGTGAAC
This sequence comes from Picea sitchensis, assembly GCA_010110895.2. NCBI lineage: Eukaryota > Viridiplantae > Streptophyta > Pinopsida > Pinales > Pinaceae > Picea > Picea sitchensis. Next base: position 143,228 of record SNQJ01S0006069.1, read on the forward strand.
CTGATGAACTAGAGGAAGGTGAGCACCTCTTTCGTTCAAAGATGTGGGTGAAGGCTACTCCGCTACACTTTGTTGATAGCGGTAGCTAGAAGAACCCCATCTCAGAGAAGGTCCTCAAGCAGTTGGCTTTGTCGACAACACACCCACAACCGTACACCATCAGATGGCTCATCCAAGGTAGCAATCTTCGCGTCAGCCAACAGTGTCGCATGGCCTATGGCATCAAACCCTTCAAAGATGAGGTATTGTGTGATGTCTCCCCCCTTAAAGTTTGTGATGTTCTTTTCGTCCAACCTTATTTATGGAAACGTCATGTTGTATATGAGTCTATGCCTCGTATTGTTATTATTACTTTTGACGAGAAATTATATAGGGTACTTAGGTAGTCCGATCCACTGCCATTTCCTTGATCTCTGCCAAGAAATGTAGGAAGGTCATCTCTTAGACCGAAAAGTTTGTCTTGTTCGTGATTCAAACTCAAAGTGAGTAGAAGGTTGCAGCCATGTCCATGGCCTTCGCGACATGTCTCTCCACCCAGCAGAAGAAAGTGGATAAGGTCGCGGAAGAATACAAAGACATTTTCTCCTCACCCACTAGGGTACCTCTGCATTGTAAGGTTAAGCACTCAATTGATCTAATCCCCGGCGTGTCGCTACCCAATAGGCCAATCTATTGTCTCTCTTTGTCAGAAAAAGAGGAAATCAAGCACTAGATCCAAGATCTGGTCGAAAAGGGGAAAATCTGACCAATCTCATCACCTTGTGGAAGCCTAATCGTGCTTGTGTAGAAGAAATACGGGACCTGGCGAATCTGCATTGATTACCAGGCCCTTAATAAAATCACAGTTAGGAACCCGTACCCAATTACCCGAATTGACGATATTCTTGACCAACTTAAGGGGGTCAAATACTTCAATAAGATTGATTTGAAGTTTGGCTACCACCAGGTTCCAATAAAGAAAATCGATGTATGGAAGACTGCCTTCAAGTCCAAAGAAAGTATTTTTGGATGGCTGGTCATGCCCTTTGCCTTGATAAATGCCCCAACAACTTTCATGAGGATGATGGACGATATCTTGCGGCCTTTCTCCAATTCTTTTGTGGTGATTTATTTTGATGACATCCTAATCTTCAACAAGAGTTGGGTGGAACACTTGCAACATATTTAGTAGGTTTTGCACACTCTGTAGAAACACAACCGATATAAAAATTTGGAAAAATGCTCCTTCGGCCTAGATAGGGTCCAGTACCTAGGCTACATTGTTGATGAGCATGGGGTGCATGTCGATCCATCCAAAATCCAGGCCAACTCCAACCAAAATCAAAGAGTTTGGGAGCTTCTTAGGCCTTGCCAATTTCTATCGCAGGTTCGTGTTGGGATTCTCCCACATTGCATGGGCCCTTAGCCAAGTGACCAGGGGCGGTGGCAAGGAAAAAATTGTGTGGGGACAATCTCAAGAGAAAGCGTTCGATGATTTGAAACGACGCTTTTTCTCAGCGCTAGTGCTCACATTATCCGACCTGCAACAACCTTTTGAGATTGAGACAAATGATTCAGACTATGCTATGGGAGCAGTTCTCACTCAGTAAGGACATCTCGTGCCCTATCATAGTGAGACGCTATCAGATACCGTCCGTAAGTACCCTACTTACGACAAAGAAATGTACTCCATTGTACAAGCCTGCCACTAATGGGGGCATTACATTCTCGGGAATGAGACAATCATCCACACTTATCATACGCCTCTGCAGTCTATGCAAACACAAGTCAAATTGGAGAATGACCACCATCATAAGTGGTCCACATACTTGCGACAATTCCATCTAACATCAAGTATAATATAGGGAGCACCAATTGGGTCGTTGATTGTCTCAGTTGACCTCCAGTTGCAACACTAACCGTGGTTCTACACTCTTGTAGACCTGAGACCTTCGGATGGCCCCAACTCTATGAGAGAGATCCTGACTTCACATCTACCTACCATATGCTGGTAACAAACAGAGTTGTCACTGATTTTCATCTTGAGGATGGGTTGTTGTGCCATTTGGGCCATCTCTCCGTTCCATCAAGCGAGTGTGCAAAACTGATTTGGGAAGTTCATTACAGTCGGGTGGCAGGACACTTCGATGTAGAAAAGACAGTGGCAGTGTTGCATCAACATTTGTATTGGCCTAAACTTTGACATGATGTCAGTAAGTATATCAGGTCCTGCCCGGCCTCCTCTATTTTCAAGCCGACCATTAAGAAACAAATCATGTATACCCCTCTAGATACTCTCGACAGACCCTGGGAATCCATCTTGATGGAATACATGTTGGGCCTTCCTTCGACCAAGAAGGGAAATTATTGTGTTTTCGTGGTTGTTGATCGATTTTCCAAGATGGCAATTCTTGTCGCCTACAAGAATARCATCACAACGAAGGCCACTACCAATATCTTCTTYGAACGAGTGTTGGTACATTTTGGGATACCACAAACCATCGTCTCATATCGGGATAGTGGGTTCCTCARCACATTTCGGTCGAGCCTTTGGCCACAACTGGACACTTAGCTCACCAAATCCATGGCCTTCYAGCCCTAAACGGATGGCGAAACTGAGGTCGTCAAGAGGATGATTGTGCATATCTTGCGCATGTACAATTCCAAGAATTCGTGCACATGGGATGTGAGTCTTTCCTATGTTCAACACGGTTACAACAAAGCCATACATAGCTCAACCGACCACAACCTCTTTCATGTGGTGTTCGGATTTTAACTATTGGGTCCCATGGATGTTGCACCACCCCTTGCATCCACACAGGAAAATTTTTCGCATGCACAAACCGAAGTCGACAAAGCCACCGAGTTCATTGAATGAATCCAACACATCCGCCAATAGGTTTAGGATATTTTGCAGAAGTCCAATGCCAAGTATAAGAAGCGCCATGATCAACATTCGATGCCACAAAAGTTCTAGGTGGGAGATAACGTTTGGCTACACTTGCAGAAAGAATTCCTTACAGGACCCCATCGAAAGTTTCGTCCACTCTGTTATGGACCTTACACCATCACCAAGGCTATGGGTGACAATGCTTTTGAGCTCAACATTCTCGCCTTCCTTGGCTTGCATTCAGTGTTTAATGTGGACCTCCTTCGGCCATACTTTCCACCCTTATTGGACACCTCAAAGATAACATAAGAGTTGACACCGACATAGCTCAACCCTAACTACATGGAACAAGAATCCAGTGATCAGATCGTGGACACACACGTCAAGGGAACTCGCCATAGAAGCCTCAGCTTTATCGTGTTTTAAAAGAGGGGCAACTCCTACACCAAGGCAAGTGGTTCACCTGGGGCCAAATTCAACAAAAACTTCCTCATTTGATGGGGGAACTCAACACAATGGAGACCATTTCTTCCTAAGGAGGGAGGATTGATCTAGGTGGATATCGTTGGCCACCCACCTCTTCCAACTAGCTCACATACAACTTTCATATTGGTAGTTGCAGTTTTCATCTTGACAATTGTTTTCTAACTTTTCTGGTCCTAACCTTCCGCGGCCGTTTTGAGGCCCTAAACAACATTTTTTGGGCCCGCCATAGTCACACTATAAATAAAGTCAGAGTGTGACGAAATAATGTCTAGTCCTCATATAGACCTTTGCAACGAGCTATCGTGCACCTAAAACGAATATCATATGCAAAAGTTACGATCACGGGAAGTTGATGTACCAACTTACCCCATTGGTGCCCACATGACTTTTGGCACTTCATCTCCTAGGGTTAGGTTTTTGGATGTCTAGGGTTTTTTGTTTACTTCTTGATGCTAAAAAGGCATGGAGGCCTCAGTGTAATGTTCTCAGACGAATGCACATAGACGCCACATCTCTTCTCAGAGATTAGCTACAACCATTCGAGCAAGATTGTTTTCATTCTGCATTTTACAACTTCAACAGATTTCTTTATTGAATAGAAGTTAATTTCCACTATATCTCTGTATATCTGTGTTAATGTTATAGATCTGTGTTTCATTTCGTTCCGCTCATAAATCTAGATCACCTTATTCATCCCCTATTGTCTTGGCAATCAAAAGGGATGGAACATGTTATTGAGTTTAATCCTACAAAAAAACGCATAGTGGTTCATCCCTCTCAATATGGCCATTTTCATAACTCTAAGGTTGAAAGTCTTGTGGAGAATATCATGGAAGTTGATATCTAAACCATGCTTCTTCCACTATGATGGTGAGGAAGAAGGAAAGAGTTTACCACCTTTGTATTGGATGCATTGCATTTAATGAAACCAATATGAAAAGAATAACTCCCCATGCCTTGTGTTAATGACTTGCTGGATGATCTACATGGTTCTAAGTGTGTTTCAAAGATTGGCCTTTGCAACGAAAAGAAGTATGCATTAAGAATTGATTGTTGCCAGTACCAATTCAATGGGATTCCATTTGGATCCTACAATTCTCCTACTACATTGGTTATTATTGTGTACCTTTATGATTCCAAGGCAATGAGAAGATTGGTTATTACTATGCACCTATACAACTCCACGACTAAGAGAAATATGCATTCACAATTCATCATTGTAATTACCAATTCCATGGGGTGCCACTTAGGCCTACAATGATCCTACTACATTTCAAGCCTTAATGAGAAATGTATCTAGTAAGTATATCAACACATTTTCTTTAGTATTTTGATGATATCCTTATATATAGTAGAACATTCAGAAATCATCATGGCCATTTGGATCTCACATTAGCTACCTTAGCACAACATAATATCTACGCAGAATATCGAACTGCAATTCCAAAGACTTCACTAGATTTTCTTAGACATATTATAACTATAGAGGGTATTTGAACCAGTCTTGCAAATACTCAAGCCATGCAAGAGTGATCAATTTTCATGACAATTAAAAAGCTTCATGGATTTTTTGGGAGTAAGCTTATACTATAATTTTGTACAAAATTTCTTCATCATTGCTCTTGATTGACTTAACAAAGATGACACTTTTAACTAGGCAATTGTGGCACACGAAGTTTTTGAGTGTGATTCATACGAGTTTGAACTTGGTGTAGTTGTCATAGAAGATGATAGATCAATTGATTTTTAAGCAAGGAGTATAATTAAAAAAAGGGCGCATCTCCGCTTACACCAAAGAAATGTTGATCATAGTTCACTTTGGCGCTCGACATCTGTCACATGAAGTGGGAGTGCTCGACATGTGACTCTGCTTGTGTAGAGTTAGATTTCTTGTAGTGGACTATGCCCATTGTGTATCGTTAGCCTTCCTTGCTTTCTTATAGATACATGGGTGAGGGATCCTTTCATTATTTCATTCATCACACAATTGTATTAGATATGTGAGGAGTGGATCATAGTAATCTCTCTCTATTGCGTAGTCTTCAATGTATTATCTGTAATTGCCTTGGAGTGCTAGGGTTCTTGGAGAAGTTCAAGGGAAATTATAGGATTAGGATATTACAGTCAAGAATACAAAATGATAGGGTTTGTCATAAATCCTAGAAGGGTAAAAAATCATTGTATCTTGTAATTGTTGTGAGAGAAGAATACTAGGGTTTCATGACATTTCAAAATCACAGTGCTACTTGTTATGCTTGTTGAGGAGGAGGAGATAAGGATACTTTTCGCATGTGCCAAGGAGGACTTGTCGATGATGATGCTTTCTTGTTGAGATCCCTAGTGGGGTGACCATGGTTAGAAGTGATTCCTAGCTAGGAGTTGGTGGCTAGGGTTTTCATGCTTTACCTAGCTAGGGATATTTGTAGAGCTTGACTTGTACCAACTTCTGATAAGTTGTTGGTATGTGCATTACTTTATCTCTTATATATAGATGAAGTGTTTCAACTATTAAAATATTGTGTACTTGTAGAATTGATTTCCGGCCTTTGACATATTATCTTGTTGATTGCGTGGATTCCATGTTTTATTGTTCATGTTGATTTGACATATTATATATCTGAAATTGTTATGTGATTTAACACACATATAGAATATAGATGATAATATTTTTTGCTTTAAAAATGTATTGTAATAAAGTTATTTCATATTTGTTATTTTCTTAAAAAGGTGTGTTCGAAAGGTTGTACCTTGTTGGCATTGAAAGTACACTTGTATGGAGTTTATTTTTTTGGGTTGTTGGGTGATTTCAATTGAAGAAAGTGGAATATTTGTTGTTGTAATTGAATACTTCAGATCAAGCCCATGATGGAAATTCATAGGGATTAACTCTAATAAACCTCTTAAGTAAATGCAGTGAAATTTTGGTTTTACATTAGTTGCCCTGGATCTGAAATTTCTACGTAATATACTCAAATGGCATAATAGAAGTGGATTGACCACCTTCAAGCTTATTAATTTGATATCAATGATAAAAAGTGAAAAGGATATTGTTTTAGATGCTTTGTCATTCTTGAATCAACCACCCAACGTTAGCACCATCTTGATAAAGTATAAGAGCGCTTTACAGAATATATAACAAATCCTACTAAAATTTAACTTCAATAGCAAATTTTAGTGAACGAGAACAACGGTCATCCTTGGAATATCAATGATGGGTCCATTTTCTTTAAAAGGTGCATTTTTTTATGAGAACGTTTTCTTTAAAAGGTGCATTTTTTATGACATTGGTCTGCACTTATACAGTAGAATCCTTTAAAATGTTCATGCCTCTACCTTTGTTGGTCATGTGGGTTTCAAAAAAAAATTCTACCCCAACTTATATTGGATGAAAATGAAATCTAATATTGAGTAGGTTATGGTAGAATGTCACACTTACTAGGGTAAGAAGGTGGATAATGTTTGTTTTCATAGTCTTCTTCAGCCTAAAGTTATCACGAACCAAAAGTCAAAAGTGGGATATTTGGAGCAAAACACAGGTATATCCTTATATACTGAGAAGTTATGAAATGTCACACCCTACTAGGGTAAGAAGCGGTGATAATGTTTGTTTTCATATAGTCTCTTCTTTTACCTAAAGTTATCACGAACCAAAAGTCAAAAGTGGGATATTTGGAGCAAAACACAGGTATATCCTTATGTAAATGTAAGGATGCTATATTTGTGCTAGATGATTGATTAATCAAGAATTCTCATTTAATCATGTTGAGTACGAAGTTTTCTAGGGTTGATAGTTTATTCTTTAAGATTATTATGGTTAATAGGTGTGTTTACTGGGTAATATAAGTGGAAAGGAGAAGGGAGGGAGGGCACCTACAACCAGAGAGGAGGGAAGGTGCAATACATGGAGAGTGGGAATGAGGAGGATAATTTTTTCTGCCTTGGGTGAAGGATGTGGGCCAGTAACCATTGAAATAAAGAGGTTTTACCGTTGGAAACTGCGACAACAAATTCTTCGGGATTAGGATTTCTGCATCCTATAATCCAACAAGGTTGTAACCAAGAGCTACTAACTGCCTAGGGGAAGCCTGGCCTCGAGCCAATCCGGCTGCAGCCTAGGTCAGGCTCGCTCTCAGTTCAAAAACGCCCCCGCCTCTTGGGGAATCGTTGAACCAGAGGCTGGGCCCGGAATCCAAGCTGCCTGATTTCAAGCTAGCCCACCCACTGAGCCCACCCTCAATCCCGCATGCTCCGTGAGGATCGAGTGCTTCCACGCATAAGATGAAAAATACTCTTTTTGTTTTTTGAGTTGAGTTAGAGTGCGGAGTGTGGTTAGGGGATGGGTTAGGGGATAGTGAGGAGGGAATAAAAGATACTTCCCTCAACTCCACCCACCCTAGTAATTAATGGTAATGTTAAATTTTAAAAGTGACATTCTCCCTTATCTCTTTCATTTTCATCCTTTACTTAAATTTCTTAACATTACCATTAATTGTTTCCTGATGGATGCTCTGGTATGGTTCCGACCCCATTGGACTTCATATGGAGAAAGTAGAATTTTAGGTCTCATGCAAAATTCAGAAGACTTAACAGTTTTAAGGATTTCAAGAATGGCAAGATCAAGAATAAGCCTAATCGGATTCTATCATGTATGAGGGTATGGAACTACCATTTAATCAAGAGAACCAATCCTTTATGTACCTCGATGTCGGAGGCATTGATTGTTCAACTCTTTAGTCAATGCACCCCCAAGAAATGTGCAAATCTCTTCACTTCATGCATAAACTCTTCTTTGTCGTCATGGTCATGGACTTAGTGGTGTATGTGCACACCAAACTTTGGCACAAAAAAGTAGAGAGAAGAGTGGTTAAAGGGAAAGACAAATATGTGGGATGTGTTTCCTTTGATGATAAGGGTTTGAAGTTTGAACAATAGTGTTGAGTTGGAATTAGCCAACTTGGATCTTAATGAACTAGTGCTAGAGTCAATCACTTTGATGATGGTGATCCCCTTTGAGGGGTCATTCTCCACATCAACAAATGCAACGGATTGCATTGATTTGAGGAGGAGGATGGAGGAGAGTAGTGGTAGTGATGCCAATCTTGATGATTATGATTACGAGGACTCTAGAATCTAGTAATTGCTAGGAATCTAGAATCTAGATGGTTGGATGCTCGAATGATTAATCATTGATGAACTATGTAGCATGGATGTCATTTCTATCTATATTGATGTACAAATATGCATTTTTTTTTTTTTATTTTATATTTATTGATGTTATTTCTGAAGTTTCTTGCTGATTAATAAAGTTAATATATATAATTATATATATATATAAATTATATATATATATATATATATATATATATATATATATATAAATTATATATATATATATATATATATATATATATATATATATATATATATATATATATATATATATATATATATATATATATAATAGATGCTTCCCGGACGCTTCGCTCCCGAGGATTTTTAGAAAATGATTAATGCACGCCACTACAGCCTAGCAACACCGGGTTGTAACCAATAAGACCAAGTTACAATATGTAATAGATTGCATTTAATAATCAATTTCTATGTAAATGTATATAAATCTATGTAATCCCGTAGAGGCAATACGGTGGAGTGAGAGTGTGTCGCTAGAATCTCTATGATTTAAATAATAAGACAACGGATGCCTTCGGGCTATGGACGTAGCCCAACGTTTGGTGAACCACATAAATCTCTGTGGTCTTTAATTATGTGTGACTATGCTTGTCTTATGATATTTGTGTTTCCACATTTACAAATATAAAAAAGTGGTAATGAGCGTGTTGAGGAGAGGGTGTCAGAAAACAAATTCTCTGAGGGATCCAGCAGTAGTGAAATCTTCTGTAAAGGCCATTTCCACATCATCAGGGGATTCTCTCTTTGGAAGGCTGCGCGACATCCCATTAGCGAAATTTCACTTGGCTTAAAACTCCTCAGATCGTTACACTCCTACCAGATCGAGGGCAACCAATCACCTGACATCGTCAGAATCGGTTTTATTTGAGGTGCAACGCCTCATTGAAGCACGCCGCAGGTAGTCAGACCTGAGGCGCTTTTAATGACTTCTCTTGAAAATAACATACATGTAAAGGTCCCAACTACATTCGTATGTTTTTCTTTGAAAACGCTGAATGTATGAAGTTTGACAATAATTGGTATTAAATATTGTAAGGGTGGAGGAGTGTATGCATATTATATTAAAAAGGTGAATTATATTAAAAACATTGTATGCATAAATTCAAGTGATGGATGTGTTTTTAAAGGTGAATTTTTTTAATAAAAGGTGATGTTAGTGAAAAGGTCTTTTATTAAACCTTTTATTAAAAAGTTTAAACCTTTTGAGGTTTATACCATTATTCCTCCACATTATTTTTAAAGGGCCTTGGTTATTATGCTGGTGTTTTGGATTTTTTTTCTTCTACTAATGGTGAAAACTCAGAGTGCTAAATTCGAAATCATGAAGTTCAATGGAAAGAACAATTTTGAGATCTAGAAAGTTAAGATGCACGATCTGCTTGTGCAACAAGGTGTGGTGAAGGTGATTTTGGGAAATTCAAAGAAACTCGTGACCATTTCAAATGATGAGTGGGATGAGATCGATACGAGAGCACTGAGTTTCATACGCATGTGTTTGGCCGACAATGTACTATTCAACATTGTCACAGAGAAGAAAGCAGCCGGTTTGTGGTCAAAGATGAAAAGCTTGTACATGACGAAATCATTGACAAACAAGATCTTCCTTCATGCACAAACTATACAATTGTATAGTTTGTGCATGATGGAAGGAGTACATGGTAGAGGGTGCAAAGTTTTACCTGTGAGTGTCTTTGTAGAAGGCGAAGTTGCACCTCTTGCATGCAATTTTTCCAAGCCTACACATGCCTTTATTCTTTATTCTTCATTCTTTTGGCCTCTTTATTGCTTTTTCTCAAGAGGCTAATCAGGGGACACCGCCGCGGCGGCATGGTGACCAATGGTGACAACGCACCCACAAAAATTTCTCGGTAACAGAAGGTTGGCTCGCATGAGACCCCTTCCCTTGGCTGACGCAAACCTCATCCCCATATCTAGATAACTAGGAGATCATGTCTCAGGCCTACATGGTCCTAGACATGGAGTACCGAGAGCTTAGATTGACCTGAGCATGGCCCTCGAGGGACCATCTTCTTCTTCTCACTTGTCCGCTGTGCCAGAAGTAACCTCCATCACCACTGGACTGGGCTTGCATTGGAGGGGACTCTTGCTCCATGAGGTAATTGGTCCTATGTACTCTGTGGTATGTGTCATATTTGATTGTTATAACCTCCTTATATTTACATGCATTAGGTTCCTTTCATTTCTGATGCCTGCTGGGATCTTACACTAACCACTTGACCAATGTTGGGGTGGTTGATGGGGCAACTTAGCAAGTCGGTATCATGGGTTTTGTTGGCCACCAAGGGGATTTGCAGCCACTGCCCCGCCTCCCACCATCTTATCACTTCTCCATTTTACATCTTATACCCCGCCATCCATCCCATTCTCCTAGTTCCGGCCACTAGGATGACCTCTCTGTGTACATTTTGTCTTGTGGGAAGAAGGGGCTAAAGGCCTGTGGGGTAAAAGTACCGGTAAAAAAAGATGTTACAGGAAATAAAACCTAGAGATGCTTCTCACTCTGTGGGATCTCCGTGAAGGCAATAAAAAGCCTCCCTCGATAAGAAAGAAACCAAGGGACCCTAAGAAAGATGATAAATAAATAAATGTAAGTCCCAACCAAGAGGATGGGAGGTCTCATTTATTTATCATTTTCTTATGAGAGGCTTTTTATGTTCATAGGTATTTAGCAAGATGACATTGTCGCCATTCCGGTCACCAAACTGTAAGGACCTTTGGTTGCATGGCTAAAGGAAAGGGGGTCTCATCAATGAGCCATCCTTCTCATCACAAGATACTAGTAGGTAACGCTGGCTGCCTCCGGACACTGCCAAGGTGTCCCTTTCACACTTGTAGTAAAAAAGCAATAAAAGAAAGATAAGGTACAAAGGGGTTTGGAAAAATGCATCCATGATCTGTACAACTCGCCTCCCACAAAGGCACCCACAGACAACACCAACTTATTCATTTATGACCGGACATCCCTAAACCATATCACCCCATTACATGGCTTGAATGATCCCTTTGAGGAAACTTTCCATCTTGTGGGTGGCTAGCCCATTAGGTTGTCTTGTTGGTTTCCTAGCTTTGTATAGTAGATCCGTGGAATGTCTTTGATTCTTAGATGATATGATAGGGATTTCTGCATATGTTTGATAACTTTAAATCATATCTCATCATTAAATAATATGATATCTAGGGACCTGGAGGAGCTCATGGAGGGAATTCTTGATGTGCGACCATGACCCATTGTCTGGACAGTACCGAGGGACCTGCACATGGGGGAGATGATTAGTTCGGACTTCCATAATAAGAGCCCATCCGATGGTTGTCGGGATGGCAGAGGTAGGATGTAGAAGTTATGATGAGCCCTTGCATGAGAAGAAGAAGGACGCCACGTGATCGCTTTTACAAGAGATTTGGACCTATTGGGGAACAACCCCAGATGGGACGATGGTCTGATGATCAGGACGCCACCTAGGACAGGCCGGATGTTTTCTGGAGCATGGCAAGCAGGTCGGGTTTGTTTGGCACATGGCAAGCTGCGTGGAGCCCCAGAGGGGCCAACGCCCTGGCTTGTCGGATGATGATTATGCCCTGGGGCAAGGCAACGCTCCTGCTATAGGGTCTCCATCGCCCATTCTTAGCTCATTTTGGCATTTTTAGCATTTAATGAGACAAATAATTGAATAATGTTAAGTCAACAATGTCGGCTGTTTTCCATGACCCATTTTGTTAATTAAAGGTCAGAGGATGATATAAATTGAGGACGCTTTAGCCTCATTTGAGGGAACATAACTGCTCTCTTGTAGAGATACCTTAGCTCCTTGTCTCTGGCTATTTTTAATCTTTGGAGAGGTTTCACACTTTGAGGATTATCTCTTTGGCATATGCATGGTGCTTTTAATCATTGAAGGTTTACAACTAGGGTTTGATAAGCTTCTTCATGAATTTGTGTTTTCTCATCAAAACTTTGATTGAATGGTTGTTGATTAAATATCTTGTATGTATAGTTACATTGTTATTATTATGCTTAATCATCAAACCCTAGGGAGCCAAATACACAAGTAGGTCGTGGGCTTCATGTCCCCATGGTAAAAGCTTGTTAGCCATTGATTAAAGAAGGTTTAGCCTAGCCATAGCTACACTAGCCATCTTCTTTCTTCCTCGAAGTTAGTTTGAAGTATAGATTGAAAAAAGAAGACGTCCTAGCCTAATTTGTTTTACACCTAGGGTTTCCTTCATTTCTAGGGTTTGGAAAGCCTGTCCCCAAGCAACACTTATCAGCCATAGATCTATTCCCTTTATAGCTAGCTGCTTTGCCAAAGAGTCTTAAGGAAGAGGGAGGGAGCATGAGCCTAGCTTTAGCTAGGCTCAATCGAATGAGCCTCCCTCCCTTGGGGAGCTTTGATTTGAGGGTCTCCGCCATTGCACCTCACTAAAACCTAACTTTCTCAATCTAAGTTTGGCATTCCAAGCTAATAGTCTTTCTCCATTTGACCACATTTACCCAAGGCACTAGTCTAAGAACAAACGCTGAGGTTTTTTTGTGCTTAAACACTCTTTTCAAGCTCTTTAAATTTGAAACCATAAATTAAATTCCTAGCTGCCTAGACTAACCCTAAAATGTCATGACGCCTTGCCTTATTTGAAACTTTGTTTGAACTAAAAGTTGCGGCTGACTCATCCCTCGATAGCCATAGAGGTTTTGAGTATTTTCATTGGTTGATTTGTCAAACGCCCACCTCTTTGACTAGCTAACCTAACCCTAACCAAGAACAATATAGGTGACGTCACACACTATTTTCAATCTTTGTTTGACCTAAACGCTATGGATATTATCACCCTGCTTAATAGACTTTAGAAGCTGTTGATTATCTCATAAGCTCATTTGACAAAAACGCTCCTCTCCTATCATTCTCTTTAAATCAACTCCATTAAGTGGGTTGACGTCACCCTAAATCTTTAATAGTGACGCTAAAGAACAATATTGGTGTATGAGCATATTTATTGTATTGTCATATAATAAGGTTGATTTTGTAAATTGAATGCTCCTACTATTTTGTATTTATCATCTAAGTAATATTACATACATTGTTCTTTATTATGTAAATCATTGACTTCGCCAATAATTACATTCAATATTGCTCATATATGTTAAAGATAGTCATTACTATTTGAAGTACTAACCAATCGCAAGATTCTTTAGTTTCATTTGTCTTGTCTCTCAAACAGTTGCCATTCAGTGGAAGATCTTCCTTGACTATCCCTATAGCATCTCAGAAGGGCTTCTTATCTTGACCATAGAGCCTTTGCTAACCTTTGACCCTTTTCCTTCAATGCCCTGCATTGCTAGGGACGCCTCCCTTGGGATTAGCCACCCCAAATAGAAAGAGCTCCCATCGAAGTGACAGTGGAAGCCCCCTGCTACTTCGGCTTGAAGCCCTGACCTGCTAACGCAAACTCCTCTTCCTACAAACTGCGCGATAACACAACCAAGAGTCACCACGCCAGCGTGGAATCCCAAATGTTGGCAATGTCATACTGCTAGGGTACCCATGGACCTAATAGGCTGGCTCGTGATGAGACCCCCTATCCTCTGACTAGGTCTTGTTTTATTATTTTACGGGTCCCTCTTGTTTCTTGCTGAGAAGCCTTTTATTGCTTTCTCGGGGATCCCTGGGCGAAGCATCTCGAGCTTTTATTCTAAGGCTTTTATCTTTTGCCAGCTTGCTTTTACCTTCTGGGCCTTTAGCCCCTTCTTCCCACTAGGTGAGGTGCCATCCTCAAAATAGGTCAACCCAGTGCCCGGACAAGTGAAATGGGATAGGTGAGCGGGAAGCAAGATGAAAAGTGGTGCTATGACGGGAACAAACGATGGCTTTTCAGAAATCTCCCTAGTGGCAAACTAGAGCCTACAGACACAGGCTTATTAGGGCATGCTGTCAATCCTCCCAAACATGGTCAAGTGGGCAAGTATAAGATCCAAGCATTCGTTAGAAATAAAATGAATCAGATGCACATATTCAAGGGTTTTGATGATCAAAGTGACACATACCATGATACCCAGATTCATTACGTCATGGAGTAAGAACCATCTCTGACACAGGACCAAACCGATGGTGATGGATGACCCTGTTGTTGACAAGATAGAGGCGCTGAAAGGAAGAAAAGGTAGGCCCTCCAAGACCATGCTAAAATCGATCCGGCTCTCGGTACTCCATATCTAGGACCAGTAGACCTCGAGACATGATCTCCTAGTTATCCCTAAAAGTGGAAAATAACAGGGATAAAAATAGTGATCATAACATCAAGATGAAATTTGTAGGAGATCATGGACACACAAAAAGGATAAGGATAAATCAGATAGAGTTCAAGCATCATCACAAAAATGGCCACAACCACAAATACTAAAGAAAAAGAAAATCTATAAATCACATGGAAAATTAATTTGTTTTTTACCGGGAAGACACAAGCTACGTATGTAATTAGGAAAGCGCTGGATCAAGGCATACTTGTAAAGTTTTCAGACTTGAGAGTGGTACATGTCATCCAAAACGTGTTCTATGGAAAAGGGAATGTGCCAACACGATAGGTGAGGTGATGTGTAAACACTTAGGAATTTTAAAATCGAAAAGGATAATTAAGCAACGAAGCCAAAGTAATTATGAGTATAATATAGGGATATATATCTTAATTAAAACTGGTTTAATAGGAACATGCGAGCCTAATGGCACAAAAAAGTAGAAGAAGACTTCTCACATCAAAATAAGAATCTTGATATTTTAATTATAATGCCATGTAATTTAATATCTCCTCTTATTAAACACGTTTGAAAAGGCCGAAAATATGAGTGTGAAAATTGAATACACCAACAAAACTAGAAATATCAATGTAGTAAATATATAGATTATGGTTTTACAAATATCAAATACTTTCGAAAAGCAATAAAATGTAGATAATTGTTTAGCCAATTAACATCTAGAAAAAGATAATGAAACATTGTACTAATAAATTGATATGGCTTTGGTCAATTTCTATGTTTTTCAAGAACTTAGATTTTTATGATTATCATTTCAATGTGCAGGGTTTAAACCGAAAAATTACAAATATGGAAGAAAAAATTAGGATTCTTGAATTAACACAAAGGTAGGGTAACTTTCACCGTCCATCCATGCAACTGAATTGATCATTATGTTAAACGAAGAGTGCATCTTATATTGATACTTTCTTGCAACTGCTTGTAGAAAGATGTCAGGGGAGGATCTGCGCACATGTTCAATGAAGGAATTAAATCAATTGGAGGTCCAAATTGAACGGGGATTGAGACATATCCGAGCACGAAAGGTTGTTATAACATTATGAAACTTATGTTAATATTCAGCACGTGTGATTTGTTTTTTCAAATAGACAAAAGCAATCCAGCATGTGTTATTTGTTTTTTCAAATAAAAAGCAATCCAGCATGTGAGATTTGTGTTATTTGTTTTTTCAAATAGACAAAAGCCAGCATTTGTTATTTGTTTTCTCAAATAAATAAAAGTGATTTATCATGTGTTATTTGTTTTTAAAATAGACAAAAGCTAAAAATTGATTTATCATGTGTTATTTGTTTTTAAAATAGACAAAAGCTAACATTATCGATAGCTTCTTTATAAGTTTATTGTTTGTCACATAAGATTAAAATATTAATGGTTGTTTCTTGTTTGAATATCAGACTGAAATATTATTGGGTCAAGTAGAAGAACTTAAAAGAAAGGTAATGTGCATAGCTTTATCATACCTCCCTTGCATAGAATGTATTTAGGACTGCATAATAACATGCATGCCAATGCAGAGTATATATATTATTAATAGATATTTTATTGGGTCAGGTAGCAGAATTTAAAAGAAAGGTAATGTGCATAGCTTGATCATACCTCCCTTGCCTAGAATGAATTTAGGACTGCATAATAACATGCATGTCAATGCAGAGTATATATATTATTAATACATATATTTCTTTAGATTACTTGCAGAGTTGATAGTTGTAAATATAAATTTTTTCTTTATTTCTATGGAGGTGTTTACTTTTAAGATATCTGTTTTCATTGCCTTACTAAATTTTCATATATATTTGTTTTTCAAAATTGAAATTGAAATTGGTAAATTTTTTAAGTTTTTTATTTTTTTTTGTGTAGGGTTTGTTTGAAGGTTATATTTTTTTATCATTTATGAAGTTATATAAGATGTATTTTAAAAACAGTTACAAGTTTTTTATAAAATCAGTATTTTCATGATAGAAAAAAAATTATAAAAAATTTATTATATGATTAAAAGAAAATTATATGATTATCATAGTTTTCATAAAAACATTATATAGGTAAACATTTTTCTTGATTATTTTGATCTTTTATATCACCATGAATTCCATAGAATCACACAACAAGGTTATGATGTTTAAATGTTTAAATTATGCACCAAGGTTATCATGAAGAAGTTTTATTGATTATGATAGGAATAATGGAACATGACTAAAATAATAAATAAATACTAAATTTATGGAAGCCAATTACTTAATAAAGAAGTATAAAATCAATTTAAAAATGAATATTCATGTGTAATGTTCCCCTCTCCTTGAAAGGACCAAGGAGGACTTATTAGTCTAGTCACCCCTCATAGTTCAATGGGAAAAGGGGTAGGAGGTGCTAAAGATGTCACTAAGTGATTTAATATTATTTTTACTAAAGTGACTTGGATGAAAAGGGAAAAAGGTTATTGACTTAAAGAGAAATTAAAACAATAACTTTAGTAAGAGTCATAAAGTAACTCAAGAGAGAATTAGAAGAGGGAGGTATAAAAGAGAGAGGAGGGCACCTCACTGTGCATTCATGATATTTTTCTATTGAGTTCATTAGTGTTTTGAGTCAAGAAATCCTAGAGATCAACAAGGAGGTGAAAGATCCCTATGATCCTGATCCAAGCTTGGCCAAGGAGGTGAAAGATTCCTCCCTCACCATTCTATTAAGTTCATATTCATTTCATGAGTCATTTGTGCAACTAGGGTGCAGGTTGAAGGGTTTTCCATCAAGTAGGGCGCACCAGTTGAGGAGAAAGGATTTGATTTGCCTTAGGGAGGCTAGATCTATAGTAGATCACATTTTAGGATTGATTGATACCACCATAGCGCCTTTTTGCATCAATTGTTGGGGGGTTTCTTATGCATTTCTATTTTATATATCAGTTGGGCGTATTTGCTAAAGAAGGGCGCATCATTCCTTGAGGAAGTCTTGGGTTGGAAGGTTAGATCTGAGGGTTTGACCCTATACTTTCTCCATATGCAATCTACAGCTCCCGATCTATATTTTGATAGTGTTTTCATAATGTTTGGAGGTCATCTTCAAGGAGGCCGAAATTGCTAGATTTTCCAGCCAATGGGGGACACACCAACACGAGATCTGAAGGTTCATCCTTCCAAGCAAATAAATTGATCTTGTATTGACCATCATTAAGTTGTGGGGGGTTCTAGGAGGCCCTATTTCTCTATGTTATTGTATATGGAGGGAACATGAAGCCTAGACTTCTCTATCTTGCTCTATTGTTCCAGATCTGTAGGTCTATGTATGGAATTAATCTTATTATACTAAATAAAGATCAGATATGAAGTTTTTTTTTAGATGTTAATTGTGTTCTCTCTTATATCTTATGATCTACATTTATTATTGTATTCTATATGCTATACACACATCACAAAACACCCAGAGCCCAACTTCCTGAAGGAAAATCTGCATAAACAAACAAAGAAGGAACGATACATCATGTAAGTAGTAAAGGTATATAATAACGATCTAGAAAGAAAATGTAGTGTACTTATATGGTAGAAACAAAGAATTAAGAGCAATTATTAGAAGAAGTACAAACTGCCAAAAGAAAAAGAGGAAGAATAATAATATTGAACCCTTAGAATAGTAATCGTTATATTCATAATCGAGAAAGAGAGAAATGTTCATAGGCCTCTTTGAGGGAGCAACTTCTAGATGAGTAGAGCTCCAATACAAGGATAATAACATGACAAAACATTACATAGCTTCCTACCTTTATAAATAGTTTCTCATTAACCGAACCCTAACGACTATGGTCCCATGTTAATGAGTATTACATACCTAGTGGGCCTTATTTCATAATGTTGAAGAATTTACATTAATTAACCCCATAAAAACTACCTAGTGGGAATTATTCAAAGATGACTCCCTCATAAATTAGTTAGCTAACTCCTAAGTACCCCTATGTAGGGAGGTTAGATTAGAACACTAACATGCACTACCCCTTGAAAAGCGGGTTTTCCCTCAAGGTTGAAGGTGTGAAAACTGCTTTAAAATCCTTGTTGCTTCCTATGGGGCATCTTGGAGTTGCATGTCCTTTCACCATATCAATACTTTGTAAGATGCAAACTTTTTTGCGAGGATGCAAACCGACAAATTTTCTAGGACTAGTTGTAGATGTAGTGTGTTGCAACATGTTTATAAGAGAATTGAACTATTAGTTGAATGTATTGTTATAGTGGTTGGTTTGAATTAGCCTTGTAAACCTATCTACGTGTATCCACTCTTAGTAAAAGTTAAGGTGGCTAGCTTGGGCATTGCCAATGCGTTCTTTCTTGTTGATGTAATGATGCATTTTTATTAATTGGGTAGGTGTTGATGTTGTTATCCTAGGATTCTTTAGAAGGCATGCTTGGTTGTGGCCTTTCTTGTTTTGTTGGATGGTTGTATAGCTTCTGACCAACCAGAGAAACTTTGGAAACTTAAGGGTTGGGTCTTGTTTAAGACATAGTCTAGTTGAAAGTTCCATGGGTGACCAAGTCACTAAATAAGTTGCATAATAGTGTTGCATGAATTAGAGTGGTACAAAAATGATAAGTTTTGTGGGGGAATCTAGGTCCTTGGAATCCCCATCTCGATGACTATACAGATGTGAAGAAGCTCGTGATGAAGAACTTATTTCATTTGGATGTGGAAGAGGTAAGGATGAATGAAAATATGTCCTTCAGAGAGAGAAAATGGGATGCAAACATCGATCATTATAATAAATTGCATCAATGTCACTTTGTTTAGCACAAGAATAGGTCTAATAATAGCAGTGCCAATTCCCACCAAACAAAGACAATGATGTCCTTGAAGGAGTTTCATTGGGATTTGTAGGATATGTACAATGCCCTTCGAATTAATAGTAATAATATCAAATAACTATATAGGAAGGGTCCCACTATAATCAACTTGATGTAGTGTATTATGTCATGTGAATGTTTGGAAAACGTTTACAAGGCTAATCATAGGTAGCAGAAAATACAGGATGTGCATGGAATGTTACATGACCAATGATCATATCCTTCCGTAATATTCATGTCTCTCTTTTTTTGGAAGGTAATGTTTGTTTAAGCGAATTTGGATTTACAAACAATAATTGAATCTAAATCTAGCGAGACTGTCACATGATCTAGACCTTCTCTATGTAACATCCATAACATTCTATTTTGAAAGATATCATTCATTTATTAGTACATGTATCATGGATATAGATTAATTAACCCTTCTTCGTGCTATTTGTATTCAATTTATATTTATTGATTAGACCTTCTCTATGAAACATCTATAACATTCTATTTTGAAAGATATCATAAGATTTCATTTATTAGTACATGTATCATGGATAAAGATTAATTAACCCTTCTTCATGCTATTTGTATTCAATTTATATTTATTGATAATAGTAGTTCATTGAAGGAATCCGTTGACCTTCTTGCCTTATTCCAAAACCAACAAATTGGCACACACGTGTTTGCCTTATTTCAAAGCCAACAAATTGGTACACGCGGGTGTAACACTAACCATCACGAGTGAGTTAGGTTTTGTTCCATGGATTTGTATTTCATGACAATTAGTGTGGCATTTTTGGAATAAGCAACAATTATTGCATTCCATGACACAAATTATTCAAGGATTGTTTCAAACACTTTGTGTGCATATACTATACTCTCTCACTAGGCATACATTGGTAGGAGCACATTACAAAAACATTTGTCTAAAATCCCTTCGTGACGATATCCTTGTAAATCCCTGTAATTGCTTTTAGATTTGATAGGCCATCATATACATTGATTGTAGAAATAAATACCAACCTATCATAGTCTATGCCTGCGCATTTCATTTGATAATACATCCTTGAGGCTTTTCCCATAAACCGTCCTTTAGACAACCTTAGATTGTTTCTTTCCATAATATGTTGATCTCATCTCTTTATTGGAGTTTTAATGTTTGTGTTGGACAATATGGATTACACACTAATTACGCCAAAATCTAGCGAGATATCACATGATTTACACTTATTATGGAATATTTAAAAAAAATAGAGAATTAGGATCACACTGATTATCAGTTTTCAAAAAAAAATTACAAGGATTATAAAGATGAAGGATCTATGCAGATCTATCTCTGGACAAGATAATCATTCAATTAGAATAGCATAACACTATAGCAAATGATTAAATCACAATATCATAGAATCAAGTTTACAATCCATGCATAAAAAAAGAAGAAACTATTATTGAGGTAGTTGCACAAAAAAGTGAGGTTCACCAGTGATCAACCCTGATCTTCATAACAATACATAGCCTCATAGAACAAACAATTATTTGGCTCCTGATTGAATGCTTACAACAATTTATTTTGGAAAAGAACTCATGTATTTTGCATGCATTATTTAGTGAGACAATCTATATCTAAACACTAACCGTCAGAAAAAAAAAAACTGCAAATAGACTACATCAATTACCAACATACTCCCCCTTGATGCTGAGAGGACTCACAATCTAATCTTGAAGTTTCAAAAACTGGACTTTAGCAACTGCCTTAGTGAAAATGTCTGCAAGTTGTTCTGGAGTCTTTATATACCTTAGTTCTACTTCCTTCTTTTGTCCTTCTATGATGGTCTGGATTCTTGGCCAATTTGATGGCACTAGTGTTATCACTAGGATGAATTTGTTTCTCTCCAATTTCTTCTAGAACTTTTCTAAGCCATGATGCTTGTGTACGTTCTGAGGTGACTGCAACATACTCTGCTTCTGTGGATGTAAGTGCAACTTTACTTTGCTTCTTTGAGCTCCAAGTAATCAAACCCGAACCAAAAAAGAAAAAATTACTAGATGTAGACTTTCTGTCATCCAAACTACCTTCCCAATCAGAATCATTAAAGCCAACAAGATTAAACATTTTATAAGTGTAGTAATGAATACCAAAATTTAGAGTTCCTCTCACATAC